>JASTWF010000583.1:195000-298412 GCA_030390025.1 Squalus acanthias | reverse complement strand
CTGTTGAGGGGGACGACTTACCAGTGGTAAGCCACGGTGACCGGATCTCCGGCGCTGGGTCGGTCCCTGTGGCTCAGAAGGGAAGGGGGGAGAGCAGGAGAGCAATAGTTATTGGGGACTCAATAGTCAGAGGGACAGATAGGAGGTTCTGTGGCAGCAAAAGAGACTCACGGATGGTATGTTGCCTCCCGGGTGCCAGGGTCCGTGACGTCTCGGACCGTGTTTTCAGAATCCTCAATGGGGAAGGGGAACAATCACAAGTCGTGGTACACATCGGTACCAACGACATAGGTAGGAGAAGGGACGGGGATTTAAAACAGGAATTTAGGGAGCTAGGTTGGAAGCTGAGAGCCAGTACAAACCATGTTGTAATTTCTGGTTTGTTGCCGGTGCCACGTGCTAGCGAGTTGAGGAACAGGGAGAGAGTGCAGATAAACACGTGGCTGCAGGGATGGTGTAGGGGGGAGGGTTTCAGTTATGTGGATAATTGGAGCACATTCTGGGGAAGGTGGGACCTGTACAAACAGGACGGTTTGCACCTGAACCAGAGGGGCACCAATATCCTGGGAGGGAAATTTGCTACGGCTCTTCGGGGGGGTTTAAACTAATTTGTCAGGGGGATGGGAAAAAGGGCTGTAGTCCACGAGCCAGTGGTGAGTGTAGGGAGGTACTGAGGAGGGTATCAAGGTCGCAGGAATGTACCGGCAGACAGGAAGATGGCTTGAAGTGTGTCTACTTCAATGCAAGGAGCATCCGGAATAAGGTAGGAGAACTTGGAGCGTGGATTGGTACTTGGGACTACGATGTGGTGGCCATTACGGAGACATGGTTAGAACAGGGACAGGAATGGTTGTTGGAAGTTCCGGGGTATAGATGTTTCAGTAAGAGTAGGGAAGGTGGTAAGAAAGGTGGAGGAGTAGCATTGTTAATCAAGGATAGTTTAACAGCGGCAGAAAGGCAGTTCGAGGGGGATCTGCCGTCTGAGGTAATATGGGCTGAAGTTAGAAATAGGAAAGGAGCGGTCACGTTGTTAGGAGTTTTCTACAGGCCCCCAAATAGTAATAAAGATGTGGAGGAAGAAATTGCAAAGCAGATTATGAATAGGTGTGGAGGTCACAGAGTAGTTGTCATGGGTGACTTCAACTTTCCAAATATTGATTGGAACCTTTATAGGTCAAACAGTTCGGATGGGATAGTTTTTGCACAGTGTGTGCAGGAGGGTTTCCTGACACAATATGTGGATAGGCCGACAAGAGGTGGGGCCACGTTGGATTTGGTACTGGGTAATGAACCGGGCCAAGTGTTTGATTTGTATGTGGGAGAGCACTTTGGAGATAGTGACCACAATTCGGTAACTTTCACTATTGCAATGGAGAGGGATAGGGCCATACGGCAGGGCAGGGTTTATAATTGGGGGAGGGGTAATTATGATGCGATTAGGCAAGAATTAGGGAGTATAAGATGGGAACAGAAACTATCAGGGAAAGGCACAAACGAAAAGTGGAGCTTTTTCATGGAGCAATTACTGCGTGTCCTTGATAGGTATGTCCCTGTCAGGCAGGGAGGAAATGGCCGAGTGAGAGAACCATGGTTCACAAAAGAGGTTGAATGTCTAGTCAAGAGGAAAAAGGAAGCGTATGTAAGGATGAGAAAACAAGGTTCAGTTGGGTCGATTGAGGGGTACAAGGTAGCAAGGAATGAGCTAAAAAAAGAGCTTAGGAGAGCTAGGAGGGGGCATGAGAAGTCCTTGGCGGGTCGGATCAAGAAAAACCCCAAGGCCTTTTACTCTTATGTGAGAAATAAAAGAATGACCAGGGTGAGGGTAGGGCCGGTCAAGGACAGTAGTGGGAACTTGTGCATGGAGTCAGAAGAGATAGGAGAGGTGATGAATGAATACTTTTCGTCAGTGTTCACCGAGGAGAGGGGCCATGTTCTTGAGGATGAGAGTGTGATAAAGGTGGATAGGCTGGAGGTGGTAGATGTTCTGAGGGAAGATGTTTTAGCAATTTTGAAGAACCTGAGGGTCGATAAGTCCCCTGGGCCAGATGGGATATATCCTAGGATTCTTTGGGAGGCAAGGGAGGAGATTGCAGAGCCTCTGGCTTTGATCTTTGGGTCCTCACTGTCCACGGGGATGGTGCCAGAGGACTGGAGAGTGGCGAATGTTGTTCCTCTCTTCAAGAAAGGAAATAGGAATGACCCTGGTAATTATAGGCCGGTTAGTCTTACTTCGGTGGTTGGTAAGATAATGGAAAAGGTCCTGAGGGATAGGATTTATGACCATTTGGAAAGGGGCAACTTAATCAGGGATAGTCAACATGGATTCATGAAGGGTAAGTCTTGCCTAACAAATTTGATTGAATTCTTTGAGGAGGTAACTAAGTGTGTAGATGAAGGTAGAGCAGTTGATGTCGTATACATGGATTTTAGTAAGGCGTTTGATAAGGTTCCCCATGGTCGTCTCATGAAGAAAGTAAGGAGTTGTGGGATAGAGGGAAATTTGGCCGATTGGATAAGTAACTGGCTATCTCATAGAAGGCAGAGGGTGGTGGTGGATGGAACATTTTCGGACTGGAGACCAGTTACCAGCGGTGTGCCACAGGGGTCGGTGCTGGGTCCTTTGCTGTTTGTGATTTTTATCAATGACTTGGAGGAGGGGACTGAAGGGTGGATCAGTAAATTTGCTGATGACACCAAGATTGGTGGAGTAGTGGATGAGGTGGAGGGCAGTTGTAGGCTGCAAAGAGACATTGATAGGATGCAGAGCTGGGCCGAAAAATGGCAGATGGAATTTAACCCTGATAAGTGCGAGGTGATTCATTTTGGTAGGGCAAATGTGAATAAGGATTACAGGGTCAACGGCAGGGTTCTGAGGAATGTGGAGGAGCAGAGGGATCTGGGGGTTCATATCCACAGATCTCTGAAGGTTGCCACTCAAGTGGATAGAGCAGTAAAGAAGGCCTATGGTGTGTTGGCGTTTATTAACAGAGGGTTTGAGTTTAAGAACCGTGAGGTTATGCTGCAACTGTACAGGACCTTGGTGAGACCACATTTGGAATATTGTGTGCAGTTCTGGTCACCTCACTATAGGAAGGACGTGGAAGCATTGGAAAGAGTGCAAAGGAGATTTACCAGGATGCTGCCTGGTTTGGGGGGGAGGTCTTATGAGGAAAGATTGAGGGAGTTGGGGCTTTTCTCTTTAGAGCGGAGGAGGATGAGAGGCGACTTAATAGAGGTTTATAAGATGATGAGGGGGATAGATAGAGTGGATGTTCAGAGACTATTTCCTCGGGTAGAGGCAGCTGTTACAAGGGGGCATAACTATAAGGTGCATGGGGGGAGATATAGAAGGGATGTCCGAGGTAGATTCTTTACTCAGAGAGTGGTTGGGGTGTGGAATGGACTGCCTGCTGTGATAGTGGAGTCGGACACTTTAGGAACTTTCAAGCGGTTATTGGATAAGCACATGGAGCACACCAGAGTGATAGGGAGTGTGATAGCTTGATCTTGGTCTCGGACAATGCTCGGCACAACATCGAGGGCCGAAGGGCCTGTACTGTGCTGTACTGTTCTATGTTCTATGTAAACGGTGTTGGAACCGAAGACCCGAGAGGAGATGAGATGAGATGAGATGAGATGAGAAGAGAAGAAGACGACAATACGTATCACCACGGTCAGTAAGCCCCGACCGCGCCTGTAAGTCGAATAAACACTTCCTTGCCTAGGAAGAACCTTCTTTGAGTTTTACAGACAACTGGTGTAGGGCACAGGAAGACTCTTCTTTGAGTAGTATCGGAACTCCGAGGACAACACAGATCTTCATGACAGCAGACGGTCCAGCCTGCTAGCTGGAGCAGAAACGAGTAAACAAGTGGGGTACAGAGACCCCTGATCAACACGTGGATAGTCAGGTGCTGCGGTAAAAACATCCGAGCAGAGTTTCGGAATTCTCCGAGTTATCACGAGTGGTGAGCATGAGTCTCGATCCTACAAATCTAGATTAGGACAGGTATTGATAGGGGAGGGTTTAAGTTTTAAGGATAAGTATAATGTGTGTCCCCTTTTTACGATGTGTCATGCGCTCCTCGTTTCCCTAAAATTAGTTTCATAACTGTGTGTGAGATTGTACTGTCATTAATCTGTGCTTATGACGTGTATCTCGTAATCTTGAATAATATGCAATAAAGATTTTCCATTTCGCACTATTTGACCGGGTCTACCTGAGTTTTTCTCTGCATTATTGCTCTCGCACCTAAGTCCAGTGTCAGAACCGTAAGAGCGAGTGGGTCGAACCACTCACAGGTGTCTAGTGTTACCAGGCTGGCTGGAGACCAGAACAGGCAACAAGGCCTAACCCCGCACTAGCACCCAGGCTAAGCACAGAGCCGCAGGTCACCCCTTACAGAAGCCAGTGGGAATTAGATCAACGCTGAAGTCAAAATTGGTGGGGAATCAGGCTGCTGCTGGAGGCACATGGAAACATTCCCCGGCAACTATGGATTGGGCGGGGGAAGGCGGGGAGTGGGTGGTGGAGTGAAAGCCCGGGGCAGGGGAGGCCCAAGGTATCCTTGGGGCACCAGGAGGAGCACTCCTGCTCTTCCAGGTCCTCAAGGAAATGTGAACAAAATGTTTTTTAAATGGGCCTGGAATCCATGCCGCCGCCAGCATTCACAGGCGGGCCAGAGACTGACGGCATCGGAATGCAACACAACCATTTAAATTAGGCCCCGGAACCTCTGGTGCGGGTAGCCTTCCTGTGACAAGAAAAATAGGGGGCAGGTGGTGGGGGGTGTGTGGGTAGGTGGAAGGAAACGCATCAGGAACATGGCACAAACCCACCTCCACCACCCCCCCCCCCCCACCCCGCCAGCCCGTTTACACCCCCACCTGTACTGCTCTCACTGGGCAAGGGGGTTAAAATCGGCCCTTTAGTGTTTAATCACTTCAATAAGGATATCACAACAGGGCAACAGTCAATGGGGGGGAAATTCAGTATCGCCCCGTTTGGGGCGCAATTATCGGCCGGGCGCAAAGATTAGCGCTTGGCGCTAATTATCGCCTCCGACTGCAAACTTGACTTTTAGCGCCCCTGGAGGTGATTGGAGCGCCAAATCAGGTGCTACACATCTGTCTTAAGGCGCAAAGGCCGAGGAGCGAGGCGCTACCTCAGAGCGCTGGCGAAGCTCATGTGATGTCAATCAGCAATGGAACACAGACACAATGGCCCCGGCCAGTTCTTAAAGGGGAGGTTTGATCTTGCTTTCCATCCACATCCTGCTCATTGCAGCCTTGAATCTCGGCCTGGATAGACCTTTACATCAAATCTGCTGGAAAGAACAATGGAGAGACCCAGGGAAAGAGCTCAGAGTGCAGCCCCTACAGTCTCTTCTAAATCAATACAAGGAAGGGCAAATCAAAATGAACCTGCAAAGTGCTGCTCAGTACCCAAAACTCCTTCACACAGCGTTGAATCTCTCCAGAAGTCTCTCTCTCTCTCTCAGAATGCGTGGTTCAAAAATGTCGCCAACAAAAAAAGGCAGGAAGTGGTCGCCTTTAAATAGCGCTCCCCCAGTCCCTTCCTGACTGCAAAACGCTCCCCTCAACCTGTCGTTGCTAGCGGCAGGCGGTAAGGGAGGGGGCGCCACTCAATATCCGCTCCGGGGCGCTACCGGGGCGTTGCGCACTCGACTGACGTCACGGTCTGCCAGCGCAGGAGATCGTGGCGGTAGTGTTTAGCGCCGCCGCAAAATGTCTAGTTAATTTCGCAAGCGGCGCAAACATCGCCGCGCCTGGGCGCTAGTTGCTTTGCGCCCCATTAGCGCCCTCTTAAGGCGCTAATGGGAGGCGCAACCAACTGAATTTTTCCCCCAATGTGTCCTAACTGCTGTCATTTCTTGCTCTCTAGTCATTTTCTGCAACACTTGCCCTACCCCTCCCACCCAGGCAAATTGGATAAAACAATGAAAGCTCTAAACAAGAAGAAATGTTAGGTTTTTACATATTATATGGAAAAGCTGATGTTGCGGTATATATCCCAATGAATTGTACATCTTGAGGGATATTAATAAACTCTCTGGCCTCACGCTCATAGTTTATGACATCATCTCAACCCCTTGATGTGCTTCCTGATAACCCCCTGAGATGGAGTGTCATCCCATATTTGCTGATAAGCATCAAAGTTTCTATTACTTTAGTTTAAATCACATGAGGTATTCAGAAACACGTTTCACCTGTGTCAATTTAGATGTCCTTGAAATTATTGTTTTAACTGAGAAGGTAATTTTGCAGTCAGAGCAGCCTTACTGTGAGCAGAAAATAGCCACGGTCTCCATTCTTATTATTTTGTCCTGGCATTTTGAGATCTATTGGAATCTTTAGATTTCTCACCAGAGAACAATGGAAAAGGAATGCCTGGCCCAGCAGTAGACTTCAAGTGCTCCAAAAATATATGTGGAAAGTATCCCTCATGGCGAATCCACATAGACAGAGTTCTGACTCCACCTAAGAGCACAAATTCATTGTGTAAAGAGAAATAATATTAAACTTAAACTTATGGCTCCTTTAATGGTCAATGGGTAAATGCACTGTACAATATGTACCTTTTTCCAATTTCTTGTCCTGAAAGTGCCGACTCATCCTGGAGATACAGTTCTCCAGGCAGTGGTGATATTCTGGTATCCTGCCCAAGTAGCTTTAAATTTGTCCCCAGACTGTGAGTGATGTTGACAGGCTATTCTATCATGAAGGGGTGGGGCTTTGTTGTCAATCATGATTCTGTCCTAGCCTGTGTTCACACAGGTGTACTTTTCAGCAGGGCCAAGATCTATCTAGTTACATCCTCCAGGGATTTGAGTGGGGATCTCTTGTTCCCCATTCATACAAATGATATGGACATAGACATTGAGGGAATAATATTAAAATTTGCTGATGACACAAAATATGGGGGTTATTGCAAACTACAAGGAAGTATGAAGGAGGACATAGACAGGGTATGTGGCAAATGCAGTTTAATATAGATAAATGTGAAGCAGTACATTTTGGGGAAAAGAACAGAGAATGGAAATATTCAATAAATGGTAAAATTCTCACTGGAACTGTGGAATAGAGAGATCCAGGAGGCAGCACACAGATCTT
Source organism: Squalus acanthias (assembly GCA_030390025.1). Lineage (NCBI taxonomy): Eukaryota > Metazoa > Chordata > Chondrichthyes > Squaliformes > Squalidae > Squalus > Squalus acanthias. The sequence goes on along the minus strand of JASTWF010000583.1, from coordinate 291,278 downwards.
TAGAAGCAAGATTGTAAGCAGAAAAAGCTATAAAAAGAGCAAATGGGATTTTGGGTTTTAAATGCTGGCCTTGCCAGAGACGCCCACATCCTGTGAATGAATAAAAAAATATATGGGGCATTGAATAGAAAAGCAAAGAGGTGTACAAGACTTTGGTTGGGTAACCATTGGAGTACTGTTTGCAGTTTTGGGCACCCTGTTATTAGAAAGTATATTGGATTCATGAAAAAGGAACAGGTTAGACTACAATTATAGCACCGGTGCAAAGTGGTGTTACTTCACACAGACCATGTAGTTATAGTGTAATTGCAACTTGAATTCCATAGTCAGGGCCTAATCTAACACCAGAGCAACATGGAGATTTCTATGAGGAGGCAGGTCACTTCACTTTGCTTCAGAGTCACTTTGGGCCTTAACTTGATTTACTCTACACAAGTCTAGCACTGGTACAAAACCAAAACTGCTTTGCACCAACTTTAAATATGTTGTGCAAATACACCCTTAGATTCGCTAGGAGGATACCACTGGTGCAGTGATGTAGTTACATTGAAATTTGAGAAACTTGGCTTTATTCACTAGAGCAGAGAAGGTTAAGGGGTAATCTGGAACTATGAAAGGATTTGACAGGGTAAAATAGTGAATAATTATTTCCACTGGTTGGTGAATTGGTAGCAAGAGTGTATACATTCACGAATAGTACTAGAAGCATAAAAGGGGAGTGTAGAAGAACATTTTCATGCACAAAGGGTTATTAGAATATGGATTACATTACAATTAAAGGCTTTTGAAACCAAGTCAATCACAACATTTAAGAGGGAATTAGATGAACCACCTGAAGCAGTAAAGTATTGAAGGGTACGGAGAAGATGTGGGGAAATGTGATTGGGTTAGATAGCCCTAGCGTGGAGCAGAACCAAGATAGGTACCATGGTCCAAATGGTCATTTCCTGCACTGACATTTTGATGATTCCATATGTACTTCATTCCTCTCACTCTATGGCTAATATTCTATATGTGCATATTCTTGGGCCCCTAATAGTCTTGGTGTTAAGACCAAAAGAAATAAAATGGCTTTCTGCATGAATTCCCAGCCAAAAAGACAATTGTTAATGACTGGAATGAATTACTGCCAGTAAAAGCAAATCATCCTCGATGTGCTTCAGAATCTATTCTTATGACCTTTCAAACTAGGCAAATTTGTAAAAATGTCGCACTAAAGAAACAGCACAATATAATTTAATACAAATGTGTCGCTCACCAAAGAGTTTAGGTTAAGCCATTTGAGGAAGGCAGTCACTTGTGGTCAACATTGAGAAACATCTGTTATTCTTTGAGGCCATAGAAGTTAGTATTACAGAAACATTGATGTGAAAACCTGTGAACCACTCTAAAATTTGAATTATACTTGCACATGAATAGATTTATATATGATGACTTATGCATGAGAAACTGTTCCACCTCATTTTTTTCAAATTGAATTTACCACTGAAATGTACTTAATAACTCATTCTTTTTTGAATGCTTGAAGCAAATGGCTGCGTTGATAGTTTTGATCAGCTCACTCAAATCAGTGCTGCTAAGCCCAAAACCAGACAGGTGGCAGGATATTGACAGAGCCGAGGGTGGGGTCGTGTCCTAGCTTTTGACGTTTGCTTTGAAGATTCACTAAAAATCTGTAACATTAATACGTAGTCTCCAAACCATAAAATACAGAAACAAAAAATAAACATGGGGATTCTGGTTTACAGTATAAAGATTATCTGACAGTCCTCTCAAAAAAAAACCAGACTGTCTGATTCAAAACTGATTGGTGGGGAGTTTCCTGACAGTTTTGGGAGAAAGTGCATTGTCCAGTGTCCTAATGAGCCGTACAGAGTAGAAAGGTTCAGACTTGAATCCTGGCCTGTGCTGAGTTAGCTAATCTCAGCCAGATTGACAATAGGTGTACTATGATTACCCACACTGTCTTTGGACTAGGAAGAAGGGAAATAAAACCAGCCAGATGCCCACTCCTGTTTGCTACATCTGCATGTACGGACATCAGGTGAGGGAAGGAGCAGACTTGGCTGTGAAGCCCTTTCATGGACGAATAACTTGCCAACACTCACACGTTAATAATGGCCACTTTGATGAGGTACCCGACACCTGTGGAACCATATCCAAGCATGAATCAGCACTTTCAAAAGAAAATCAGAAGGCAAGATGGGGTGGGGGACAACAGCTCTCTCGGTGTCACCCGAATCCTCACTTCTCCTAGTACCCAGCTGCCCAGTGGATCAGCTGCTGAGAGACATTGGCACAGTTAGGTTGAGGGATGGTTGTAAAGACAAGAATAAATAGCTCATTATAGTATATAATTAATTTTGTTTAAATCTGCTCAGTGACCTCAGGTGAAAGTGGATAATAGCAAGATAAGTTCAGCTAATTCTTTTTGTTTAGCTGAAAAGCAATATGTTTGAAGAATATGAACCTGTAGAAAGTCATAGTAATAGTATATAGTTCTACTGAATATTGCCCCTAGGTGTGCTCATAGTGTTGACTGAAGCCATCAGTACTCTTCTATTACACTTTAAATTTAACAAGCTTGAACTACACTGCAAATTATGTTCTTTACAAATCTCTTTAGCTTGCTGGCTCTTGTTTGGTCTTCCTTAGCGCCATGCCAACATGTTTTAGTAAAGTGATCTTTTAAATTTGATCTTGTTAGAACAAATATATAGCTGAGGCACAAACAATGTAATAGTTCTGTTGGAACAAAATGCTGGTGGTCTAGGTGTAAAAATACCATTTGGTGCTTGGTTTTATAATATTGATAAGTGCCAAAATAAAATGTTAAAGTGGCTGCCCTTTGATTATTCTACTTGTATTAAATCCAGAAATGCAGCTGATGGTAAAAACAGGATGAGAAATTCAAGCAAGAAGGTAAGTAGGGGGAAGTTTTCAGCAAAGGAGCTTTCTTTGCTGATTCTCCCTCCCCCATATTTTTTGAAAACACTGCCACAGCGAGGACAGTATCAGAGAGGTGGTCCTGATGAAAGGGTCATCGACTTGAAACGTTCATTTTGTTTTTCTCTCCACAGATGCTGCCTGGCCTGCTGAGTATTTCCAGCATTTTCTGTATTTATTTCAGATTTCCAGCCTCCGCAGTTTTTTGCTTTTGAATTAGAGAGGTGGTGATGGCCAATATATCTATAACAGGAAAGTTGGGCACGTGGTCAAGTAATTCCACTGGACCTCCTCTTATCTTTCACCCTTTTGACCGTTACTGTCTATGAAACCAGTTCCACCTGCTGGTTATAATCACTGCCAAGTTAAACCGAACAGAACTCAAAAATTTCCAGACCTCAGTCACTAGCCAAGGTGTTTCAATGATCATGCAGATGCCGATGAAAGGCAATTAAGCTGTGCCAGCTCACGCTTAAATAAGAGCTGATTAAGGATGCAATGGAAGGTTATAAGAATAAGTATTGTTGTAAATATTCCAACAAGGTAAGTGGGTTCTTGTGCTGTTAGGACCATGGAAACATCATTTGTGGAATGCAACCAGTCAGAGCTGAAGAATAGGTTATAAACTTAGAACGGTAGCCTGGAGTTTTGATAGATTGCTTTGCAGAGTCAGGAACAACAGTCAGAGAACTTTAAAGAGGTTTTACCTATAGTTTGTAAAACTTCCTCCGGAGATTAAATTAGATGGATACTGTCCATGATAATGCAACTATGCACAGTCTGTGGAAGACATCAGATTAATGGGTCAAATACCTTTTACTCATCTTACTTTTTATGTATAACATCAATTGTGCATAAAAACAGAAAAATGTGCCTATGTCGGCTCACATGCACTGTGTTGCCCAATAATTTCTCAAAACCAATTCCCCTGATGATGTCATACGAATAGAGACAAAAGTTTACTTAAAAAGTCTCGTTCTTGTTTTTGCATTTATTGTTTTTTTGTTTACTTTTGTTTCTTCTGATGACACTGGGCGTAATTTTCAATGTTGCTGCCTGGCGGACCGAGGGTTCCATAGATGGCAGCTGATCTGCTCTGCCAGGACAGTGGACAGCTGGCAAAGTGGAAAAATGACCCCCACTGACTCTTGCCATGGTTCAATGGCTGCTGGCAGCCTTCTGGTAGCCCAGCCAAACGGCCATTCTTCCTGCCTGAGCCTAAACGAGAGTTACTCACTGACGTTTTTTTCAAGTGGCGCAATCCCCACAAATGTTCTGTTTGTGCTGTCAGAAATTCTGGAAACACCGCAATGTGGAATATAGGTCTGCACCTGCTATTCCTTCCATAGCCAGCTCCTGAATTCAGTCATTCTCCTGTAGTTAGCTGCTAAGTGGAAGCCAGAGACGTCCTCTTGGAGGAGAAAAAAACTATATGACTGATAGTTAAATAATTTGACATTAATAGGACATTTTTATTTGCTGGCTGGAAGCTGGAATACCTTACTTCCTAATTGCATTCCATGCCTTCTTTTGAATGCCAGCTTGGTCAACATCCCACAGCTGGGCAGACCATAAGTAAAGGCTCAGGCACATGGTGTAGTGAATCTGTGGTGAGCCACAGCTAAAAGGGTAATGGGCCGCAAATAATTGGCAAGTTGTTTCATAAGCACCATAAGAACATGAGAAATAGGAGCAGGAGTCGGCCATTCGGCCCTTCGCGCCTGCTCTGCCTTTCAAAAAGATTATGGCTGATCTTCTACCTCCACTTTCCTGCACTATCCCCATATCCCTTGATTCCCTTAATATTCAAAAATCTATCGATCTCTGCCTTGAATATACTCAACGACTGAGCATCCACAGCCCTCTGGGGTAGAGAATTCCAAAGATTCACCACCCTCTGAGTGAAGAAATTTCTCCTCATCTCAGTCCTAAATGGCCGACCCCTTATCTGAGACTGTGACTCCTGGTTCTAGACTCCCCAGCCAGGGGAAACATCCTCCCTGCATGTACCCTATTAAGTCCTGTAAGAATTTTGCATGTTTCAATGAGATTACCTCTCATTCTTCTAAACTCTAGAGAATATAGGCCTAGTTTACTCAATCTCTTCTCATAGGACAATCCCCCCATCCCAGGAACCAGTCTGGTGAACCTTTGTTGAACTCCCGCTATGGCAAATATATCCTTCCTTAGGTAAGGAGACCAGAACTGTACACAATGCTCCAGGTGTGGTCTCACCAAGGCCCGATATAATTGCAGTAAGATGTCTTTACTCTAATACTCAAATCCTTTTGCAATAAAGGCTAACATACCATTTGCTTTCCTATTTGCTTGCTGTACCTGCATATTAACTTTCAGCGATTTGTGTACAAGGACACCCAGGTCCCTCTGAACACCAACATTTCCCAATCTCTCACCATTTAAAAAATACTCTGCTTTTCCATTTTTCCTACTAAAGTGGATAACTTCACATTTCTTCACATTATATTCCATTTGCCATATTCTTGCCCACTCACTTAGCCTGCCTATATCCCCTTGAAGCCTCTTTGCATCCTCCTCACAACTTACATTCCCACCTAGCTTTGTATCATCAGCAAACTTGGATATATTACATTTGGTCTCCTCATCCAAATCATTGATATAGATTGTAAACAGCTGAGGCCCAAGCACTGTTCCTTGTGGTACCCCACTAGTTACAGCCTGCCTAACCAAAAATGTCCCGTTTATTCCTACTCTCTGTTTTCTGTCCGTTAACCAATCCTTAATCCATGCTAATATATAACCCTCAATCCCATGAGCCCTAATTTTGTTTAATAACCACATGTGTGGCACCTTATCGAATGCTTTCTGAAAATCCAAATACACCACATCCATTGGTTCTATCCTGCTAGTTACATCCTCAAAAACCTCTAACAGATTTGTCAAACATGATTTCCCTTTCATAAATCCATGTTGACACTGCCCAATCCTATTATTACTTTCTAAGTGCCCTGTTACCATGTCCTTAATAATAGATTATAGCATTTTCCCTATTACTGCTGTATAATTGGTTATAGTTCCCCGTTTTCTCTCTCCCTCCTTTTGTAAATAGTGGGGTTACATTTGCTGCCTTCTAATCCATGGGAACCATTCCAGAATCTATGGAATTTTGGAAGATGACAACCAATGCATCCACGATCTCTATCGCCACCTCTTTTAAAACCCTAGGATGTAGGCCGTCAGGTTGAGGGGATTTATTGGCTTTCAGTCCCATTAATTTCTCCAGTATTATTTCCTTAATAATACTAATTTTTTTCAGTTCTTCATTCTCACTAGAGCCTGGTTCTCCACTATTTCCGGAATGTTTTTTGCGTCTTCTTCCGTGAAGACAGACACAAAGGGAAGAATTTTGCCGGTGCTTAGGTGGTGGGTTTGGAGGCAGGACTGTTGGCAAAATTGCAATGATTGAACCCGCCTCCATACAATCTTCCCAAGTGTCAGGCCTCCCATTTGCACAGGGACCCGACACCTAGCGGCAGGAAGAGGATTATAGGCACTTAACTGCCTGTTAACAGGTAGTTAACAGGCTTTTTTCAATTTTGCCAGGTTGACTGCGGGCTTCCCGATGTCCGGATACCACGCCAGTGGCGTGCTGTGGGTCTTCTGTAATGTTTCTGCATTGATGACAGCTGAAGAAGTGGTGTGAAGGATCCAATGGTACACTGGTGAGTTTCAGAGTTAAGAAAATGTTGGGAAAATTATTTTTAATGTATTTAGACTTTTCTGTAGGTAATAAGGTTTGAAGTGTTTGTGTAGTCCCACCTCATTGGGAGAACCTCTCTCACCAGTGACAGATCGCTTCTGTAACCTCACCTGCAGCTGCCATCTGTTTTATCCTAAGGAGAGAGTCTCTGGAGAGCCTGGGTGCAAGGGCTCACCTTTTGTTCAGTGATTGGCAGTGTTTGCAGCACCTCAATGCTGTCAAACACTGAAAAATCATCTGTCAAAAAAAAATGAGTGTGTCCCCTTTAAGAAAACTGGCAGATGACGCATCATCAACTGACATCATCTGACACCGGCTTTCTCTTAATTGGCCAGCAAGCCCGCATGGTGGGCCTAACAAGGCCAATTGACGTAAAATTATGTCTGTGCGTCGGGCATCATTGGGGGCAGGATCGGAATCCGCAAGTCAGCTGACCCACTCACAACTCGCACCGAAAGTTAAAGATCGCGCCCAAAGTATTTGTTTAATTTCTCTGTCATTTCCTTATTCCCCATAGTATTTTCTCCTGTCTCAGCCTGTAAGGGACTCGCTATTCTTTTCCTTTTTACATACCTATAGAAGCTTTCACAGTCTGTTTTTATGTCTCTCGCTAATTTAATCTCATATTCTATTTTTCCTTTCTTTATCAATTTCTTGGTCATCCTTTGCTGAATTCTAAAATCCTCCCAATCCTCAGGCTTACTGCTCTTTTTGGCAACATTATAGGCCTATTCCTTTAATCTAATACTGTATTTAATTTCTCTTGTTAGCCACGGGTGGACCATTTTTCCCATGGTGTTTTTATTCCTTAAGGGAATGTATATTCATTGTGAATTATGAATTATTCCTTTAAATGTTTGCCATTGCTTTTCTACTGTCATATCTTTTAATCTAGTTTCCCAACCTACCTTAGCTAACTTGCCTCTCATACCTACATAGCAGTTTGCTTTGTTCAGATTTAGGACCCTAGTTTCAGACTTAACTGAATCACTCTCAAACTCAACATAAAATTCTATCATATTATGATCACTGCTCCCCAGAGGCTCTTTTACTACAGGGTTATTAATTAACCCTGTCTCATTGCACAATACTAGATCTAAAACAACCAATTCCCTGGTAGGTTCCTCAACATACTGATCTAGAAAGCTATTTTGAATGCATTCCATGAATTCTTCCATGCAATATTACTGCAAATTTGGTTTGTCCAGTCTATATGAAAGTTAAAGTCCTGCATGATTATTGTATTACCCCTGTTACATGCATCTCTAATTTCCTGATTTATACTTCGCCCGACACTACAACTACTATTAGAGTTCCTATAAACCACTCCTACTAATGTTTTCTGCCCCTTGTTGTTTCTTAGCTCCACCCAAACGGATTCTATCTTTTGTTTTTCCGAGCCAAGATCCTTTCTCTCTTCTGTCTTTATCCCCCCCTTTATGATCAGGGCTACCACCCTCCCACCACCCCCCCAACCTCCTTTTCCATTCTGCCTATCACTTCTAAAAATCAAATATCCTCAAATATTTAGTTCCAAACCTTAGTCAGTCTGCAACCATGTCTCTGTAATGACTATTAAATCAAAGCCATTTATTTCTATCTGTGCTATTAATTCATCTATTTTGTTGTGAATGCTTCGTGCATTCAGATATAGTGCCTTTAGCTTTAACTTTTTTCTATGTTTCCCTGATATCACTTTAGTCACTGTTACTTTTATTAATCTCTCTGTCCCTTCCTGACCCACACTGCTTATCTTTACCCAGATCACTACTCTGCTCTACAGCCTTGACATTTCTCTTACTGCTTTTGAATTTACCCTTTTCTGAATCCTCCCACCCCACCCCTCTTCATTAGTTTAAAGCCCTATGTACTGCCCTGGTTATTCAATTCTTTAGGACACTGGTCCCAGCCCGGTTTAAGTGGAGCCCGTCCCAACGGAATAGCTCCCTCTTTCCCCAGTACTGATGCCAGTGTTCCATGAATCAAAACCCCTTCCTCCCACACCACTCTTTGAGCCACGCATTTAACTCTCTGATCTGTCTGTCCCTATGCCAATTTGCACGTGGCTCAGGTAACAATCCAGGGATTATTACCTATGAGGTTGGGCGTTTTAATTTGGATCCTAGCTGCTCAAACTCCCTCAGCAGAACCTCATTCCTAGTTCTATCTATGTTGTTGGTTCCTACGTGGACCACAACCACTGGATCCTCCCCCTCCCACTCCATGTTCTTCTCCAGCCGCGACAAGATATCCTTAACCCTGGGCACCGGGCAGGCAACACAACCTTCGGAACTCCCGGTCGCGGTTGCAGAAAACAGTATCTATCCCCCTGACTATACTGTCCCCCACCACAACTACATTCCTTTTCACTCCCCCCACTTGAATGGCCTCCTGCACCATGGTGCCAAGGTCAGTTTGCTCATCCACCCTGCAGTCCTTGTTCTCATCCACACAGGTAGCAAGTACCTCATACCTGTTTGTCAAAGACGAGCCGAGGCTCCTCCATCACTACATCCTGGGTCCCCGTACCGTCCTGACTCGCAGTCACACTCTCCTGTCCCTGACCATTGACAAACTCTAAAGTACTACTTAACCTAAGGGGTGTGACCACTAACCTAGATAGTGAGAATCAGCATCCCTGTTGATTTTTCCTCTCTTTATCTTGCAGATGCTGAGGGAACTTTTACCTCCATCATTACCCCAACTGACATCAGCTGATAAAGACTGGGAATCAGAGAAGTAACCTCCTGGTCACCAATTTACTAATGGAGCCATCAGGCAGTGAAATCACCAGCAGTGAAGAAATACAACAACAGCAACTTGCATTTATATAGCGCCATTAAAGTAACAAAATGTTCCATGATGCTTCATAGGAGCGTATTCAGACAAAAGTTGACACCAAGCCAGATAAGGAGATGTTAGGACAAATGACCAAAAGCTTGGTCAAAGAGGTAAGTTTTCAGGAGGGTCTTAAAGGAGGAGAGAGAGGTGCAGAAGTGGAGAGGTTCAGGGAGGGAATTCCAGAGCTTGGGGGCTTAACGGCTGAAAGCACGGCTGCCGATGGTGGGGTGAAGAAATTAGGGATGCACAAGATATCAGAGTTGGAGGAACGTAAAGTTCTTTGAGGGGCTGTATGGCTGGAGGATATTACAGAGATAGGGAGGGGTGAGGTCATGGAGGGATTTGAAGAGGAGAATGAGAATTATAATATCGAGGCGTTGGCGGACCGGGAGCCAATGTTGGCCAGCGATCACAGAGGTGATGGGTAAACGGGGCTTCGTGCAGATTAAGATACTGGCAGCAGAGTTTTGGGTGCGTTCAAGTTTATGTAGGGTGGAAGATGGGAGACTGGCCCGAAGCGCATTGGAATAGTCGATTCTGGAGGGAACAAAAGCATGGATGGGGGTTTCAGCAGCAGATAAGCTGAGGCAGGGGCGGAGACAGGCAGTGTTACATAGGTGGAAGTAGGAGGTCTTTGTGATGGAGAGGATACGGGGTCAGAAGCTCAGCTCATGTAAGCAAATGTAGCATCTAATTTGTGCAAAGCAAGGTCCAATAAACAACATTGAGATAATGACCAGTGAATCTGGTTTTGCTAATGTTGGTTGAGGGATAAATGTTGACCAGGGCACTTTGAGAACTGCCTGGCTCTTCTTCAAGTCGAAAAATATTTCCAAGAAAATAATTCCAACTCAATGATACTACATTTCGCAGTGTTTCTGCACTTGACAAACGTTATAAGGTGGGAAATAAAAATTCACAGATAAAATTAAGTATCGTCTCTTTCCCACACACTAATTTTTTTCTGTTTCCCTCTCTGTATTTTCCACTCTTTTCTTTCTCTCTTTTCCTTTCAGGAGTGAAATTAGGAAACACTTCTACACACAAAGGGTGGTAGAAGTTTGGAACTCTCTTCCGCAAACGGCAATTGATGCTAGATCAATTGTTAATTTTAAATCTGAGATAGCTTTTTGTTAACTAAAGGTATTAAGCGATATCAGAAAAGTGTGGGATTTATATATTAATACTACTGTTCTGAACCCTGAGATAATAGGCCACTTGCTGAAACAAAATGATACTGACATTCTCCCAGATAAGATGGATTCAAACATGAAGAATCCTGAACACCAGAAGAAATGCATTGTATGTAAAAACATGCTGGCAATGTGTCGAATATCCAACCTATATAGCAATATGGGGGAAAGCAACAAATATAGATCGATAGCAAAATACTGCAGATGCTGGAAATCCGAAATAACAACAGAAAACGCTGGAAAAACTCAGCAGGCGAGGCAGCATCCGTGGAGAGAGAAACAGAGTTAACGTTTCAGGTCGAGACCTTTCATCAGAACTGGAGACAGCAGGAAATGAAATAGATTTAAGGCAAGGATAAAGCTGGGAAAAGGGGGAGGGGATGGAAGAACAAAAGGAGAGATTAAGAGACATTAAGAGACATTGGCCCAAAAATTCGTGAGGAAGCCTTCGTGCGAGGGTAAGGCCTCCCCGCGATCTCTCACTCCGCGTTGGCTTTTTCAGTTCCAGCTCGCACGAATTTGATGTTCTGGACAGCTGCTGTGCTGGGCTTGCGTATCCCACCGGCGTAGTTAATTCGTGCGAGCTGTGGGATCACGTGACTCAGTTAGAGCCAATGGCAGCACACCATCTTCCATTCATAACTTTCACATAAGTGCTGTGAAAGTTATGAATACTATAGCCCCCCAAATGAACCGCTAAACCTCAATTAAATTTAAAAAAAAACCCATCACATTAATAAAATAAGTATAGTTAAATAAATTAACCATTTTAAATAAAAAATTAAATTTTTGAAAAAATTTAAAATCTTTTAAAAAGTTATAAAAATAAACTTACCTGTCTTTAAAGTCTCTAAAAAAGATATACCTGTTAAAAAAAATTCAAAATAATACTTAATTCACTACTTACCTTGTTAAAAGTGGGTCTTACTCCTCCTTTTTTTATGTCTAGAATCTTCCGTACTTACCTGCGCGTTGAAACCACTAAGTGCACTGCATGCGCGCAGCCTGTAGCGCGCACGCGGTTCACCTAGGACCCGCCCCCTTTTCCATTCACCAAGTGCCGGTTTTCAGCGCATGCGCAGTGCATGCAGAAAACCGGCAATTGGAGACAGAATACGCGAGAGTACGCAGTGCGTACTCTCGCGTAGCGGGACTAATTTTTGGGCCATTAAGAAATATTCAAGGCAAGAGGTGGTGTTAATGTGACAGGTTAAGGCTGAAAGAAGTGTGAAATGCACTGGCAGAATGAAGGACAGCTGCCAGCTTCTAGGAGGGAAAAAAAAAGGGGGGGGGCAAATAAAAGGGTGGATGAGAAAATGAAATATAAACAAATATAGATCCATTGGAAGATGACTGTCCTTTTATTATTAGTCATTTTGCCATGACAGTAGGAACACGTCTCCAAGTAACTGAGAAAAGCAAAGCGAAATTGGCCTCAAGGTGCTCGCTGTAAAGTATCCATAACTCTGTTATAGTTCTGAACAATCAGCTGCCGCAGCAGCCAGTGAGAAAGAGAATGAATTATACCAGGGATATACTGTAGTATATCATTGGGTTTAGTTTATTGCAGACTAAAAGATCAAGGGCTGCCATTATGCTTCCACCTTTGTTCAATCTAAAACTGTTTTGCGTTGAGTGCAGTGAAGCCAGGAGGTGTGAGACTGTTTCACGAGGTAATCTCGCATTGCTTTGGCATACGATAGCAAAATACTGCGGATGCTGGAAATCCAAAATAACAACAGAAAACGCTGGAAAAACTCAGCAGGCCAGGCAGCATCCGTGGAGAGAGAAACAGAGTTAACGTTTCAGGTCTAACGAAAGGTCTTCGACCTGAAACGTTAACTCTGTTTCTCTCTCCACAGATGCTGCCTGGCCTGCTGAGTTTTTCCAGCGTTTTCTGTTGCTTTGGCATAAACCCAGCCTGGTTTGAAGCTATGTTTCAAAATACCCAAATCTCCACAGAATTTTTTTTTTTTACTTAACTTGAAATTTTAAAACATTATTTAAGGTAATAGGCAAAAGAACCAGAGGGGAGATGAGGATAATTTTTTTTACCCAGCGAGTTGCTATGATCTGGAAAGCACTGCCTGAAATGGTGGTGGAAGTAGATTCAATAGTAACTTTCAAAAGAGAATTGGATAAATTCTTGAAGGGGAAAAATTACAGGGCTATAGGGAAAGAGCAGTGAAGTGGGACTAATTGGATAGCTCTTACAATGAGCCAGCACAAGCACGATGGGCCGAATGGCCTCCTTCTGGGCTCTATGATTATGATCAAAGAAACATTCATAGAAATTTAGGGCATAGAAGGAGGCCATTCAGTCCATCGTGTCTGCGCCAGTCGAAAAACAGCTATGCAGCCTAATCCCACTTTCCAGCTCTTGGTCCGTAGCCCTGTAGGTTACGGCACTTCAAGAACATATCCAAGTACTTTTTAAATGTGGTGAGGGTTTTTGCCTCTATCACCCTTTCACCGGGTGCATTCCAGACCCGCACCGCCCTCTGGGTGAAAAAATTTCTCCTCAAATCCCCCTACCAATTATTTTAAATTTACGCCCCCCGGTCTTTGCTAAGGGAAACAGGTGCTTCCTATTCACTCTATCTAGGCCCCTCATAATTTTATACACCTCAATTAAGTCTCCTCTCAGCCTCCTCTGTTCCAAAGAAAACAACTCCAGCCTATTCAATCTTTCCTCATAGGCAACATCCTCGTAAATCCCCTCTTTTCCCTCTCTAGTGCAATCATATCTTTCCTGTAATGTGGTGACCAGAACTGTACGCAGTACTCTAGCTGTGGCCTAACTAGTGTTTTATACAGTTCAAGCATAACCTCCCTGCTCTTATATTCTATGCCTCGGCTAATAAAGGAAAGTTTTTTTTATTTGTTCATGGGATGTGGGCGTCGCTGGCAAGGCCAGCATTTATTACCCATTCCTAATTGCCCTTGAGAAGGTAGTGGTGAGCTGCCTTCTTGAACCGCAGAGGGCAGTTAAGAGTCAATCACATTGCTGTCGGTCTGGAGTCACATATAGGCCAGACCGGGTAAGGACGGCAGATTTCCTTCCCTAAAGGACATTAGTGAACCAGATGGGCTTTTATGACAATCTGGTAGTTTCATGGTCACCATTACAGATACTAGATTTTTATTATAGATTTATTTAATTAACTGAATTTTTTTAAATCCCCAGCTGTCGTGGTGGGATTTGAACGAGTCTCTGGATCATTAGTCCAGGCCTTCTGGATTATTCGTCCAGTAACATAACCACTATGCTACCATACCCCCAAAGTATCCCGTATGCCTTCTTAACCACCTTATCTACATGCCCTGCTACCTTCGGGTATCAGTGGACATGCACTCCAAGATCCCTCTGTTCCTCTATACTTCTTAGTATCCTACCATTTATTGTGTATTCCCTTGCCTTGTTAGCCCTCCCCAAATGTATTACCTCACACTCCTCCAGATTGAATTCCATTTGCCACATTTCTGCCCACCTGACCAGTCCATTGATATCTTCCTGCAGTCTACTTTGTCACTGAGCTCAGTATGACTTGCAGCGCTGGGCAATCAGAAGTGTAACTTGCTTCAGCTGGGTGCATATTGTTTTATGAAGGAGTTCGATAGGGTAGACGTAGAGAAGATGCTTCCACACATGAGAGAGTCCAAAACTAGGGGCCCCGAATATAAGATAGTCACTAATAAATCCAGTAAGGAATTCAGGAGAAACCTCTTTCTCAGAGAATGGTGAGAATGTGGAACTTGCTACCACAGGGAGTAGTTGAGGCGAAAAGCATATATGCACTTAAGGGGAAGCTAGATAAGTACATGAGGGAGAACGGAACAGAATGATACGTTAAGAGGATGAGGTGAAGTAAGGTGGGAGGAGGCTCATGTGGAGCATAAACACCAGCACAGACCAGTTGGACTGAATGGCCTGTTTCTGTGCTGTAAGATTCTATGTAATTCTATGTAATATTGCAGTTGTATAATGAAAACCATAGATCTCCCGCAGCTATGCTAAAAATGTAACACACAACTACCAACTCCAATAGAAAACAAACCAAATATACAACTGCAGCCCATTGCTATTTTGGACTGTTTCACACCCACATTAAATGGTTCCTTGTGGCTTTACTGGAAGGAAATAGCATTTCATGTGGCTTGTGTTAATAGAACCACTCAAAAGCATTACTAAGAAAAAGCAAACTTGAAACACTTAAAAGAGAAATCAGTCACAGGCCAATTACAGTTCAGATATAGATTTTAAAACCATTTCCTGCAGTAACAGTTTTAGATTAGGAGTTACTCTGTTTCTTGTATCTCTACAAAATGTCTCCGATTTCATAATGAATCTTGGATTATCCTGATTACCAGAAATATTCTAAATACTCCGAGTGAGTCCCTGCTTACCAGCACAGGGTTAGAAATAATAGGATTTCATCTGGCATGCAAATCAAATCATAGTTTCCTCAGCACAAATTTAATCTTGGGGTGGTTGGACTTGGCATCTTGACTCAAGTCATCAAAAGCCATCTGAACTGATTCAAATTGCCCTTGAAGTGTAACAGAGGCTGATTATCTCAATAATGAATATGTTCTGCATGCAGTACTCATTCATTAAACTAAAGCTGCACACACTAACAGGCAGGACAGCGCTGGGTCGGGACAGAGGGAAGTGCTGACCTAGGTCACATCCGCATGACTGTTATGAATTTCAAAGTACGTGGGGGAGTTTATTACTATAATTATCCAAATTTAGTGTAAAAAAGCATATTAGTTTTCAAAAATGACGCATTTGAAGTCCAATAGGAAAGAATTATTCAATGGGTTACTCTTGTGGTTTTACTACAATTCAGGATTAATATATCCTGCACAACATGACAGGAATAGAGTGTTAATATTAATATGAAGAAAATGAATCAGAAAAACAATGGAAGATATTCATTACTTATTAATGGTCCTATTTGCATTTGGATAACATCTGGGAGATGTGGCGAGGGGCAGTGATCACTGATCCTGTGGACTCTGCTACTGGATCAGCGATCACTGCCCCTCTCCGCATCTCCCTCCAGAATGTCCGTTCACTTGTGAACAAGGCCCTTGCCATCCATAAGCATATTGTGGATGATCACATCAACATTATGGCCTTGACATAAAACTGGCTGAGGGGTGATGATATTTACCCCCTAAATGAAGCTTCTGCTTGGTTATACCTCCCGCCCAGACCGTCGCGGTGGCGGTGTGGCTCTTATCACCAAGTGTCCCCCCCACTCCTCTGACATCTTCCGCTCCTTTGAGCATCTCACCTTGTTCCACCCCCTCGCGCCTCATTTAAAATCCTCGTTCTCTACTGCCCTTCCAAGTACCATGACAATTTTCTCACCGAGATATCTTCATTGCTTTCCTCCCTCAGCCTTTGCACTGAGCGACTTCTCATCCTCGGTAATTTCAATCTCCATCTCAACTCATCATTCTCTCTCTCCTCTGAGTTCACTGTTCTCCTATCCTCCCTTAATCTCTCCCTCCATATAAACTCCACTGTCTCTAAATTGTCTGGCTGCTTATCCGACTTCCAGTACTGAATGAGCAGAAATTTCCAACAAATAAATATTGGGAAGACCGAAGCCATTGTCTTCGATTCATGCCACAAACTCCATTCCCTAGCCACCGACTCCATCCCTCTCCCTGGCAACTGTCTGAGGCTGAGCCAAACTGTTTGCAACCTTGATGTCATATTTGACCCTGAAATGAGCTTCCGACCACACATCTGCGTCATCACTAAGACCGCCTATTTCCAACTCCGTAACATCACCCGACTCTGCCCCTGGCTTAGCTCATCTGCTACTGAAACCCTCATCCTTCCTTTGTTACCTTGAGACTTGATTATTCCAATGCACTCCTGGCCAGCCTCCCAGCTTCTACTCTTTGTAAACTCGAGGTCATCCAAAACTCTGCTGCCCATGTCCTAACTCGCACCAAGTCCCGTTCACCCATCACCCCTGTGCTCGCTGACCTACATTGGCTCCTGGTTAAGCAACACCTCGATTTTAAAATTCTCATCCTTGATTTCAAATCTCTCCATGGTCTCGCCCCTCCCTATCTCTGTAATCTCCTCTAGCCCCACAACCCTCCCAAGATATCTGCACTCCTCCAATTCTGGCCTCTTGTGTATCTCCGATTTTAATCGCTCCACCATTGATGGCCATGCCTTCAACTGCCAAGGTCCTAATCTCTGGAATTCCCTCCCTAAACCTCCCTGCCTCTCTACCTCTCTTTCTTCCTTTACGACACTGCTGTAAACCTACCACTCTGCCCTAATATCTCCTTATGTGGCTCGGTGTCAAATTTTGTTTGATAACGCTCCTGTGAAGCGCCTTGGGACGTTTTACTATGCTAAAGGTGCTATACAAATACAAGTTATTGTTGTTTACACTCGCTGCAGATGAGGCTGTTGCCTGCAGTGGAAAGTCAGAAAACTATCCTAATGTATACTTTCTTCCTCCAAATTTCTCCACATCTCTTCCAAGCTGATGACTAGTCCAGTTTGAAAAGAATCTCTGTCAACCCACTGCTCGATGTGTGCTGCAGCCTACAGGCCGTGGGTGGTCCCAGGTTCAATTGCTGGTTTGTACTGAGTTCATTGATGTTAGCCAGGGCAGCTGTGAGGGGGCTACAACTGCCCTCAGCAATCCTGGCCTATGGAGGAGAAACATCAACCAGCGTTCCTGTTTGCTTCTGACCAGTATCCAGTAACCCATTTGGACATCAGCTAAGGACAGCATTGGTGCCAACTGCAATGCTCCCTAAATTTCAATGGCCCATATTTTCCGATGCCTATGGGTGTATACGAGCTGTGCACACACCCGTAGGGACCTCGCAAGTGCCAGTTTCAGGCATGCCAAGCGCATGCGCTGAAAATCGGCATTTCTGATTTGTCAAGAATCCTCCTGACAGATCGCATGCCTGCCCTGGAGAAGGGGCTCTGCTGGTGGAGAGTTCCGCTTTCTGCAGAACCTCCGCCCGCTGAAATCCCTTAAAAATCTTATGCCTGGTAAAAGCATAGGGGTAAAAATTCACTTGGTTGCGCCACCCGTTAGCGCCTTAAGAGGGCGCTAATGGGGCGCAAAGCCGCTAACGCCCGGGCGCAGCGATGTTTGCGCCGCTCGAGAACTTAACTTGAGATTGTGCGGCGGCGCTAAAACTTACCGCTGCGACCACCTGCGCGCGCAGATTGTGACGTCATTCCATGGTGCAACGCCCTTGGGGCGCCCCGTAGCGGAAATTGAGTGGCGCCCCCTGCCTTACCGCCTGGCGCTTCCAACGACCAGAAGACTGGAACGCTATCAATCGCTGTGGGGCTGGGGGGGGCGCTATTTAAAGGGGGCCTCTTCCTGTCTTTTATTGTTGGTGGCATTTTTGAACTACGCATTCTGAAAGAGAGAGGGAGAGACTTCTGGAGAGATTCAACGTTGTGTGAAAGAGTTTTGGGTACTGAGCAGCACTTTGCAGGTTCATTTTGATTTGCCATTCCTTGTATCGATTTAGCAGAGACCGTGGGAGCTGCACTCTGAGCTCTTTGCCTGGTGCTCTCCATTGTTCTTTCCAGCACATTTGATGTGCAAGGCTCTCCAGGCCGAGATTCAAGGCAGCAATGAACAGGATGTGGATGGAAAGCAAGATTAACCATCCCCTTTAAGAACTGGCCCGTGCCATTGTGTGTGTGTTCCATTGCTGACTGACATTACATGAGCTTCGCCAGCGCTCCGAGTTAGCGCCTCACTGCTCGGCCTTTGCGCCTTAAGAGAGGTGTGCAGCGCCTGCTTTAGCGGTCCACTCACCTCCCGGGGCGGTAAAAGTGAAGTTTCCCGTCAGTGCCGATAATTAGCGCCAGGCGCTAATATTTGCGTCCGGACGATATTTGCGCCCCAAATGGGGCGCGACCTAATTTCTACCTAGAGTTTAAAAAAGTAAAAAAAATATATATTTTTTTTCACTCATTCATAATTTAAAAATACTTTTAAAAAAGGTAAGTTTATTTTTAGCCCCGTAAAAAACTTTAATTTTTTTTTTCAGTAAAATTTAATGTAATTTTTACTAATTTTAAAAATGTGATTTAAAAAAAATGTTTTGAATGTTTTGATGTGTTTTTGGAGTGATCTCCATTCATACTTTTGACAGGTCTAAGCTGTCAAATGTATGAAGGGAGATTCCCTTCTTTCATTGGTTCCCCATGGCTCACGTGATCCCAGGGATGCTTGCGAACCGCATGCACCCCTGGGATACCTGGGCCCTGCACATTTCGTCGTGGAGAGGCCCAGAAGCGGAAATGGCCGGACCTCTGGGGCTCTCAGGTAAGGGCGTAGATTTTTTCCAGATCGGAGGCCTCCGCACGCAGGAAGTCTCCGATCGTAAAATACGGGCCATTAGCTTGGCAACATTCACTGTCTGGCTTACGCATTGAAAATAGGTACTTGGGCATGGTCCTGGATAGCTGGACATGCCCACAGGTTTGTTCTCCCCCCCACCCCCCATATGAGTAAACACCTTCAAGATAAGAGAGGTAAGGGGAAAAATCAGAGGCAAAGATTAGAATACAGGAAACTTTCGTTTATCCGGCACCCAAATATCCGGAATTCTCGCTTAACCGGCAAAAATCATCCTCCGAAAACTCCTCTCAAATAACTGGCAATGTTGCCGAGTCGCAGTCGAGTCTCCGCGAACGCCGAGTGCTCCGAAAACTCCTCTCAAATAACCGGCAATGTTGCCGATCCCGAGTCCGAGACCGAGTCCGCGAACGCCGATTTAGTCAGTAGGGGTACTTTTCAAAAGTGCCACTACTCGGCCACCTGGCGCTGTCGGAAGTCCGAAACACTGCAGTAGCAGGATTTGATTCTCCCGCGCTGCCTGGAGTCTCTTTGTTAAAAATAGCCTCGGTAGATATAACTCTCCGTTATCCGGTACTTTCGATAAACCGGCACCACGCCGGTCCCGTCGATGCCGGATAAACGAAAGTTTCCTGTAGAATGAAAAACATTTTGAATAGTTTACTCATTGTCTTAATCCTCTAGCATGAATGATTTATTCTTGAGATATTCATCTTTTAATATTTAATACGGTTTCACCACAAGGTCCTACTGCAAATCAGCTCTCAGGTTAAGTCAAGATTTTTTTTGTGTTATTAAAGTTGGAGTTCACATCCTGTATTAGTAATAACAGAGCATAATTAAGGGCCGATTTAATCTCACAGCAGGATGCTGGCAGGAGCAGACACCATTCCCACCCAGGAGTATAAGTCGGAGGCCCGGCAGGTGTTTAATGCCACCAGTCAGTTGCTTGCTGGGCAGAAAGTGGCAGCTGACCAGCACGTGGGCCACGAAGATCGGGCAGCCCTGTAGCCACTCACTGACAAGAGAAGGCTGCCGAAAGGAAGGTAAGTCACGGGGGCGGGCGGGAGGGGTAATGTTCCGAAAGTCTTCCATCTGCGGGCGGGGGCGGAGGCAGGGGGTGGTGGAGGGAGCCCAAGGCAGCAGAGGCCACTAAGGAAAGGTTTTCCATTTACCTACAGTGGCCTCACTGGCTACCTGACAGCTTTACCTGGCGGGGTTGGCACTGCAGGTGCCCCGCTCAGGAGCGGGTTAAAATAACATTGGGGTTCTATGTACGTCATAGGTGGCTGGCGGATGCCTCATCCACCACCAAAACCAGAGGGTGTTAAAATGGGGAATCGGTGGGAACTGTGCGAGAAATGGAGCCGCTCCGTTTTAACTGCTCCCCTGCTCCATTTCTGCTGATTGGGGAGAGTTAAAATTCCCCTCCTTAATGTCAGAATGCTGAATATAGAACATATTCCATAAGTAGAGAATCTGAATAACTTAAGTGCTGCAAGCACAAGTGACTTGTGATGATCTCATTTAGGAGAATGATAAATGTGTATTTTATGTCCAATTTAAGAGTATTCCATTTAAACCACAAGTGATAATAGAAGAAAATGTTTCTTTTATTACTGTATCGACTGTATTTCAGTCCAGACTTTATAAACACAGGTCTATATATGAAGTGGCTTCCACCTCTCTGTGGGCAGTTACAACCCACCAACTGTGTTTTTGGGTTGAATTTTGGCGGCGCTCAAAGGGCGGGTTTGGAGGCGGGTCCGCGGTCAAAATCAAGAAGATTGACAGCGGGCCGGTATCCTGCTCTGAACCCGCCTCCTTGTGAGTTTCCCTAGTTCCGTTTCTGCCTGTGCTTTGCAGAACCAGCACTAAGCGACGGGTCATTCAATTGTGCTTGTTAGGAGGGTGTTTAAAGTAATTAAATCCCCATTTTCCCAGTTCCAAAGTATTTTGCCAAGTTTTCCATGAGGTTCCCGTCGCTTGGCTGTCACGCCATTTAAGTATGTCGGGTACTGAACAACTTTCCATTTCTTTCAATAGGTGACAGCGACAAAAGTGGTTTAAAACCTGCCATTTTACAGCTGGTCACTTCCCATCCTCAGAAGCTTCAGCCTTCAGTATTTGGAACCCCCTTTTGAGCTTTATGCACTTTTGAAATGTTTGGAGTAATCTCTCTATCTACTGTCACCTCCTTGGAACAATCTATCTCAACACTGACAGATTACTTCTGTCATCTCAACCTCACCTGTCATCTATTCCATCAGCATCGGTGCCTTGAAAAAATCTCACCTTGGTCCTCAGAATCCCACCATGATCAGCCCCAACACCAGCATCACTGGGCACACCAGCAGCACCAACATCCACACCAACCTTCTCCGCAATCAACTGATGCTGCACTGGACACAGGGCATCATCACCCGTGCACATTGCTGCCCGGGACACCAGCGATGGCCTCACCATGGCCAGATTAGCTTCACTTAACGCTGTACACCCTGGCTGACACATGATGCTCCAGGTTGGCACCACCCCACACCAGCACCATAAAGCGTCCCAACAATGTCCAAGCCATTGGGGGGGTGGGGGGGAGGATACCGTTATGTCTCACCATTCACTGCAACTCACTAAGACACTTTCAAAGGTGCACACAAATCTGTCCAAGAATGCAAAGTCTTGAAAATAAAAATTTCAATGTTTGACAGCACATTACCAGAAACTTCACATGAACATTGGCTAATCCATCCAAGTGCCTACCCTTGTGTGTTGTTAGTTGGTATGATTGGACTAGGATGAGGGTGAGTGTGAGGGGTGGCTAGTGAGATGGGGAAGTGGTAATGTAGATAGAGAGGGATGGGTAGAGGTGTAAGGTAAGTTGGTGTGAGTAAAGATGTGCAGAGTGATGGGGATGTGATGAGTGGCACAGCAGGATGAGGTTGAGTGTGGCATGGCAGTAACGTTTCGTGATATACTGAGATCTTTGAAAGGTTTGTGCCACTGCAGCCAGGTCCTCCTGACCACATCCCTGCTTGTGTCCTCCTGTGCAATGTGCAACCAGGCTGCGTTGGTGTCCTGGGGAGGTCTCTTCCGCCCATTGGAAGGGAAGAGAACCTCCCTGCATGCTGTGACTCCCTCCATAAGCAGATGGAGGGAATAATGGGAGAGCCTGAGTGCAGCCATGCGCCTCTGTGCAGTGCTTGTCAGTGTTTGCAGCACCTCAATGCTGTAGAACACTGACAGCGACTGTCAAAATCAATTTAAGGAAACCGGCTGATGACGCATCATCAAATGACGTCATCAGACCCGCTTCCTGTTAATTGGCCGGGAACCTCGCAGGGCGGGCTTAACAAGGCACATCATCGGACTATCTTGTTGGAGGCCGGGATCGCGACAGATGCGAGATCCCCACACGACACCGACGTCGCCCGACCCAGACCCGTCGAGGTTGGAAAAATCCAGCCCTTAATAACTACTCGTGAAGCTACCTGGACCTTAGAGTGCTGGCAAGTTTAGGGAGTTCCAAACCTCCTGGGTTAGCCACTTCTTTAAAAAACAGTTTTCCGTTACATACAATAACACAGCTACTCAGTTGTCAGTAGTGCCATCACCTCGAATATTAATCTAATGGGTAAAACACTTAATTTTTTTTTTAAACTGACCTCTGATTAAATGGAAACCAGCTCCACATTCCAGTTTTCCAACCAATCAAGATCTGGAAGTATGAGGTTTGACATGTCCACATCACAAATACAACGATATCAACTTGTGATATTAATTTCAAACATCAAATACAGAAGCACTTATTTCATCAACGTGGCAGGAGCCTGATCAAAACTTGTGCTTGTTTGCAGTGCTGTAAGGGTTAATTTTTTTAGTCATTATCACATTGTTGTTTGTGGGAGCTTGTTGTGCGCATACTGGCCGCCGATTACAATAGTACTTCATTGGCTATAAAGCGCTTTGGGACATCTTGAGGTCATGAAAGGTGTAATATAAATGTAAGTCTTACTTTTTTAACCTCTCTGACTTCCAGGTACTTGAAATATTAACAAGAATAAAACAACTTGTTATCAAAGTGGATTTGTTTATTGCATTGCAATTTGTCTGTAATTTACTTCATTTTAACTGTTCAGTGCTGGGACCTATTTGAACTTATTTAATTTGCTATTTTAGCTGTGGGCTGGTTTGAGTCAGTAATAGGTTAATTAGTTGATTGAACAGATGATGTGATCAGCCATGGTGTACCATCTACAAGATGCACTGCAGCAAATCGCCAAGGCTCCTTTGGCAGAATCTCCCAAACCCCCGTCCTCTACTACCTTGAAGGACAAGGGCAGCAGGCGCATGGGAACACCACCACCTCCAAGTTCCCCTCCAAGTCACACACCATCCTGACTTGGAAGTATATCGCCGCTCCTTCATCGTCGCTGGGTCAAAATCCTGGAACTCCCTCCCTAACAGCACTGTGGGAGTACCTTTGAAGGGATAATTACTAGTCCTAGCCCCTTTAGGGCTACCCCGGATCAAGCGTATTCCTCAGATGTTCACTTTCAACTAAAGTTTGAGGTAGCCGAATCCTAAAGACACTTAATTGGGTCTAAAGGTCCAGACTATCTCTCCCTAAAGGAAAGGAACAACCTGAAGATGTTACTGTCCTCCAGATAGCACTTTTAATAAGTTTAGCTAGACTGTAACGTTCCAGATGTTATGAGGGTCCAGAAAACTCCCCCAGAATTCTGCAACTCCTCACCAAAGAGTGTACAGAGATTGAGTTTGCGAGTTTGATACAGAAGTATTATGTGAGACACTCTAAAAATATATAGATTTATTAAAGAACCGACATGTAATTACAGTAGGTGTTTCAATCGCAACATTAACAGTTCCAAAAAGAGTAAGCTTACAATTCTTTTATCAGAGATCCTAACTTCGCTACAGTTTTACAGTTCCTAGTCTTATTCCAGGATATCCACCAAAATCAAATACAGTACCTTGATCCCCGAGGTACAAAGAGTTGTAGACTTACAGAGCCACCTCTGAAGCCTAAGAATCGCTTTGCCCTTTACAGCGAGACTATCATCCCATTTGAAAGTTCAATATTTATATCCTTTTTCAGTGGTATTTCCTTTGAAGTTTTCTGCTGATGTAAGCTAATTATCTCTAGTCATTTTTCTGCTGACCCCTGCTATTCTTACAGTCACCTCAGCTGGTAGCATTAAGAATTATGTCTCTACCCTAGGTGTTCAAAGCTCACCATAAAAAACGGTGTAACCGCAGGTGCATTTCACTTGATGTCATCTCTACCAAGGCCTTCTGTTTGTGTCTCTTTACGAAGTGTAAATTAGAACACCTCAACCAGGGTGATCTATGCAATTCTTAAGTCACCTCAGCTGGTTGTAACACAGACTCGTGTCTCTCCTCCGTAGGCGTTCTAAGTTTAACATAAAAACGATGTGACGGCAGGTGTTTCTTTTACTTGATGTCATTTTTACGAAGGCATATGCTTCTTAATTTTATGTGTTTCTTTCCAAAGTGTAATTTAGAACACCTCAGCAGGGTGTACCATTGTCTTGTTTCAAAGATGCAGACCGTCGGGAGCCTCCAACATTCTGTTTCAATAAGGTTATTGATTCAGTGTCAACAACTTATCTTATCTCTATTACCAGAATGCTGTAGCAGTTTTAGATTGTTGAGGCTTCCAGATTTCCAGACCTAGTTTGTCATGTTTTAATAAGGCCAGAATTCTTTCATAGAATGGTGTATTTTTCTGAATAGGTATGGTTTATTCCTTCACACCTTCACCACACAGACTGCAGCGGTTCAAGAAGGTGGCTCACCACCACCTTCTCAAGGACAATTAGGGATGGACAATAAATGCTGGCCTTGCCCACATCCCATAAAGAAATTTTAAAAAGGCCTATCTGTGGCTGCTGCTTCTTTTGGCAATTGGGCTGCTGTGTGCATCAAGGGAGTATAAATTTGAGTTTACTAGCCAATGATCCCTCTTGTGCATTGAGAGACTGTAAAGTTTAAAGGTTCAGTGGAGTGTGAAGTATAATGGAGGCAGGAGATCAGTCATGTGGTGCAGTTAGCCTAAAATTATATTTGAGGAGTTTAAATCTCCAAATTGTTTGATTTTATTAAACTTTTGAGAACAAACAGTTTAGAGAGAAGGTGGTGGTGGGTGGGGGAGAGACAACAGCAGAAACCGGGAGACTAACAGCTGAAACCTATAATGTGTGGTACCTGCACAATGTGGGAAGTCCCAGATGCTTCATATGTCTGGGTTAACCCCACATGTGGGAAGTTTGTCTGACTACTTTTACTCAAGTTTTGGACGCCCTACTTTAAGAAGGATGCCGAGGTGTAGGAGCAAAAGACTTCATTTCTCTAGCCTTTCCTCATGACTACAGATTAAAAAATGATTTCATAGAGATGTTCAAAATTTGAGGTTTTGATGAGATAAATAAGGAAAAGCTATTTCAAATGCTCTGTTGAGTTGACAAGTAGAGTGCATAAACATCACCAAAAGAACAAAGAAAGAAAGACTTGCATTTCTATAGCGCCTTTCACGACCACCGGACGTCTCAAAGCGCTTTACAACCAATGAAGTACTTTTGAAGTGGAGTCACTGTTGTAATGTGGGAAACACAACAGCCATATTGCGCACAGCAAGGTCCCACAAACAGTAATGTGATAATGACCAGATCAGCTGTTTTGTTGGTTGAGGGATAAATATTGGCCAGGACACTGGGGATAACTCCCCTGCTATTCTTTGAAATAGTGCCATGGGATCTTTTACATCCACCCGAGAGAGCAGTCAGGGCCTCGGTTTAACGTCTCATCCAAAAGACAGCACCTCCGACAGTGCAGCATTACCTCAGGACTGCAGTGTCAGCCTAGATTTATATGCTCAAGTCCCTGGAGTGGGACTTGAACCAACAACCTTCTGACTCAGATACAAGTGTGCTACCAACTGAGCCACAGCTGACACAAAGGGAGAAATTTGTTTTATTATACAGAGGATTACTAGGACATAGAATACCCTAACAGAAACTGTGATAGGGGATCCCTCCACCTCCCTCTCCTCAGTTAAGACCCTCTTTACAACCTATCTCTTTGATCAAACTTTTCATCATCCCTCCTAATGTTTGTCTCTGCATCTATTTTGTCTGATTATGCCATTTTGTAAAACGCCATGGGACATTTTTCTACATTAAAGGCACTATATAAATGCAAGTTGTTGGTAATAAAATTGCTTTGTCTGCTATTTTGAAAGACGTGTTAACCCATTTAACAACTTTTGTTAAAATAGCAGAAATGTAATTCAGACACTTTAATGTCTGTTACTTGTATCAAACAGCGCAGTTTCACTTGTGTCCAAAATGACCCAAACAAGAGTTTGCTTGAAAGCACAAAAACAATAACCTGAAATAGCATCTATGCAAGATTGCTGTAGCTTGTGCTGACCGCCAATACTACATAAAATTAAACACTTCCCTGCCTTGTACTACATCTTGCAGTATAACTCACAATAAAAATAAGTCTCCCCGACATCCATTAATTCAGAAATAGACCAATTATTTCTGAAAGGCAACCCAAAAAGACAAGGCATTCTAAATCGGGATAAAGCCAGACTGAAAACCGTCCCACAGCCTCTTACCTGACTCAACTCCAACTATTACAAACTATTTTCATTTGCACCCTTCATTGCACAGATCACTCACAATTTACAACATTCTGCGCCTGTGCACAGAAGAATTTCAGAAAGTAATGCAAAAAAATCTGGAGAAAAAGTCATCATTTAAACAAAAATGCCATTAAAGCAAGTACATCACCCGGTTCCATCCCTGCCTCAGCTCATCTGCCGCTGAAACCCTCATCTATGCTTTTGTTACCTGTAGACTTGACTATTCCAATGCTCTCCTCCTGGCCGGCCTTCCATTTTCCACCATATATAAACTGAGCTTAGCCAAAACTCTGCTGCTTGTATCCTAACTTCCACCAAGTTCCGTTCACCCATCACCCCTGTGCTCGCTGACTTCCATTGGCTCCCGGTCTGGCAGCGTCTTATTTTTAAAATTCCCATCCTTATCTTCAAATCCTTCCCTGGCCTTCCCCCTCCTTATCTCTGTAATCACCTCCAGCCCTACAAACCTTTGAGATCTCTGCATTCCTCCAAGCTCTGGAATTCCCTCCCTAAACCTCTCCGGCTCTCTCCCTTGCTCTCCTCCTTCAAGACGCTCCTTAAAACATACCTCTTTGACCAAACTTTATCCTAATATCTCCTTATGTGGCTCGGTGTCAAATTTTGTTTGATAACCCTCCTGTGAAATGCAACGTTCCCTGTAATTTTTTTGTGGCAGCGCGGCCCATTCAAATTTTCGTGTATGTGCGGTTATTCCAATCGAAAAGCCGGCGAGCGGCCTGCGCAGGAGCTCCAGACCACTGTGAGGCCCTACAGCTTACAGAGAACATTGGTGAAGCACCTTGCGATGTTTTACTATGTTCAAGGCAAGTTGTTATTTAAAAGATTTAATCTAGAGCCATAAAATACTAGAAAACCGTCCTATTTTCTGACAATAACGTTTTACAAGTAGTCGTCTGGTTATTGAACCCTGTTTGCTGGAAGCTTCTTTGCTAACACTCCTTTCCCCTGTAGTATCCCAGCAAACGCTGCTGAAGAAAAAGGCAATGTCACTGGTCAAAACTGACAATTATGAAGTTGCACAACATAATTCTCCTCCGTAAAGTAACACCTGGTAGGAACAGCATGACAAAGAACTGTATGGATGAGAAATTGCAGAAGTGTATCGTCACAGTTGGAGGAGTTCTTCTTTAAATGGGTGAAGTGCGTGCACGTATCAGTGATGCATTAGCTGCCTTCATTCCAAATGCTGAAGACGACAGTTCTGTCAAAATGTAGCTATTATTAGCTACCGAGGCAGTAAGTGCGTCACTTATTTGCTTTTTATTCTGTTGAATTATGGCTGATTGCACCATGATAGCACACCAGTTTTGAATCAAATTGGATTCCTCTTATTATTTTTATTGCCAAACAAAAATGTAATAATAAGTACAAAGTGACAGTAATAGTGCTTCATA
Organism: Squalus acanthias; assembly: GCA_030390025.1. NCBI lineage: Eukaryota > Metazoa > Chordata > Chondrichthyes > Squaliformes > Squalidae > Squalus > Squalus acanthias. The sequence continues at coordinate 263,076 of JASTWF010000583.1, read as the reverse complement.
CCAATGGAACATTATTTTTCCATTGATTCTTTCATTTAAGATGAGCCATTCTGCCACCAAAGTCACTACAAAACCAGTAAATTGAGTGGCACAGCGGATTTGCACACTCTCCTTTCACCCAGGTTTGAGTCCAACTCAAATTTATGGAGGACAGACTCCTCTCACTGCTAAATTGTAAGGATTCAATGGGACATTTAGTTTGGGTAGGATAAATCTAGTTCTCATTGGGTGTAGGTGCACTGGGCGTGGGTTTACAGCATAAATCTGACACAATTAGCATTCTCGCATAGTGAGTTTGCAAGGATGACTGAACGGAGTGGGGGAGGGGATAGTTCTAAGGCTGGAGCAAGTGTCTATATGGGACTAGATAACAAAAGTGGCTTGAGCAAAGATGTGTGAAATAAAACAAGGGAAGCTGAGACATCGATAAAATGATAATAGTTTGCTCATTCTGTAATGATTGAAGTGCTTAAAGAAGAATAGGGAGGACATGGAGTATTGCGTCCAGTTCTGGTCACCACACTTTAGGAAGGATGTGAAGGCCCTTGAGAGGGTGCAGAGGAGATTTACCAGAATGGTTCCGGGGATGGGGGATCTTAGCTACAAGGACAGGTTGGAGAAGCTAGATTTGTTTTCATTAGAGCAAAGGAGATTGAGGGGTGATTTGATAGAGGTGTACAAGATTATGACGGGTTTGGATAGGCTAGACGGGGAAAGGCTGTTCCCACTAATTGATGGTACAAGGACTAGGGGACACAGATTTAAGCTTTTAGGCAAGAGATACAGGGGGGATGTGAGGAAAAACTTTTTTAAGCAGTGAATGGTGAGGACCTGGAACTCGCTGCCGACGGATGTGGTGGAAGCGGAGACACTCAATGTTTTCAAGGGGAGTCTGGATAGGCACTTGAGGGAAATAAACTTGCAGGGCTATGGGGATAGAGCGGGGCAATGGGACTGACTGGATTGCTCTACAGAGAGCCGGCGTGGACGCGATGGGCCGAATGGCCTCCTTCTGTGCCGTTATGACTCTATGTGCATTCATCATAGTGGTGTAACCAGGACCATCAAACTAACAGCATTCAATGGTGAGGCCCATTGTGGAAGTAACATTGTGGGATAGCGAAGAATAACGGTCTCACTGAGTTGTAACTATTGTGTTTCTATATAACAGAGCAAAATATCCTAATTTCATTTGTTTTCAATTGTCTCTCCATTCTCCCTTCTTCTCTGGCCCTGAAGACTTTCATTCCTGCTGTGGTATGGTCGCCTAGGTGTCAGTTGCTCCGCACTGCCTCTCCCCAAGTGCTCTTTCTTCATGTTAACATCGACACATGCAATGTCAGCGGGCTGCGTCACTGAGAGGGAGCTTCACAGCCAAGCCTAATTCTGTCCTCACTTGACATCTACATACGTGCACATTCCGGCAGGGATCATTCGTTCACGCACAGGAATGGAAAATAGTGCAATGGGTGGCCGATTTGCGATCGCCCATTTTGCGCTGCTGCCCACAACAAATTTATACCCCTCCTGTGTCATTATGCTATTAATGCTTAAGCAAATGACAATTATGTTGGAATAGCAGGTTCTTAGAAATGGGTTAGCAATTCACTTTAGCCTTACTACACATAATGCATCTGAAGCAGGATCATAGTTTAGAATCCAAGCAAATCATTTTTCATATCCATATAACTGTATGAGCGAAGGTTATGCCAGGACAAGAAGACCTCAGTTTCAGCATCCCCGGCGTCATCTTTTCATTTTATCTACTTGCTTTTTGACCTTTACTCATGTCTTTTAAAGATAAAAAGTACATGGTGTCCTTTTAAACCCAGTTACAGAAAAGCACATCTAAAAACCTATATCTAAACCATAAGCACCAATTACGTGTGGTGGGTTGAAGCTGTCCTTGGCAGGGCAAACCTAGATTTAACTGTATTGCCTTAGTAGCAAAATGAAACCTATGGTTTGTCTGCTGTTAAGTTAGCCCTGGTCAAGACTTCGATTTTTCTCCTTAAAGCTGCTTTTTACACTGTTTATGACTATAAAAGGGAAGTTGTCTTTTGACCATTCACCAGCCTCTTAGTAAATTTCTTGTTAAGTTTTTTCTGCAATCTCCTTTTGAAAACCTAACTGGGTTAAATTTCAAAAATCTAATCTGTTCTACATTTATTTAATTTTTTTAAGTTCCATTCGAATTTAGTCAGTCTCTATTGCTTGCCAAGTGTCGGCTTGGGTCAGTTACTGGAACACTTGCCTCGGAGTCCAGAGTCATGGGTTCAAGCTTTTCTCCAGGATTTAAACACATAATCCAGGCTGACATCCAGTCGAGTACTGAAGGAGTGCTATGTTATTAGAGGTGACTTCCTTTGGATGAGCTGTTAAATCAAGGTTCCATCTACCTGTTCAGATGGATATTAAAGATCCCATGACACTATTTTAAAGAACAGGGAATTCTCCCAGTGTCCCAGCCAATATTCTCTCTCAACCAACACCAGTAAAAATAAATTGTTAATGCATTTCACTCTTTGTTGGATTCTGGTATATATATATAAAATGTCTGCCACAAGCACCTATAACTATGACAGTCGTTGTATTTCAAAAGTAATTATTTCCATACAATGAACTTTGTGATGTTTCCGAGAGATGCGATAAGGTACTAATAAATATTTTTTTTACACAATTGCGGAATTGGTGAACCTGGGTCAAAATTCTGACCTCTGGTCGTTTTTCCAAGACCTCCAAAGGTTTCAATAGTCTGATGCATTTTTTTAAAAGAATATTCTGTTCCTTAATCCCCCACCCCCAGGTTTTTGCCTTCTTTTCTGGGCAGTGACTCATTCTTGGAGTAACATCACCCAGGTGCTGACAATCTTGCTCAAATGCCCATTCTTCGTATGTCAGACTCTTCAATGAGTGTTGGTGGGTGACTGAGGAGGCATCACAGCCAGGCCCACCTAATGTCTGTGCACATATAAGGGTGAATTTATGTGCTCAGTGGGGAACTGAATTAGTAGGGAGTGCAGCTTAGAGAATCACGCTTTAGTGTGGATCAGAGTTTTGACTCCATGGCGTGCGTATTTTCTTTTTGCCAGGATCCCCGCCCAGAAGTCAGCCTGATTGACAGGCTTGGATTCCAGTTGGCCAGGGAGCACTCTGGAGCAGGCCTCAGGCTCTGGTAGGGAGCAGGCCGCAGGCTCTGGTAGGGAGCAGGCCGCAGGCTCTGGTAGGGAGCAGGCCGCAGGCTCTGGTAGGGAGCAGGCCACAGGCTCTGGAAGGGAGCAGGCCACAGGCTCTGGTAGGGAGCCTGCAGCTGCTAGTGGGGAATTGGGTGTTCGATCCCCAGGGGTCTGTGTATGGGGCGGATCTGAACCAAGGCAAGAGGGTAAGCTTTGGGGGCCGGAGGGGAAGCACTCCTGCTCCTCCTGGCCCACAAGTAGTCCTGTAAAGGCACTTGCCTTCTCCTCGAAGCTGTCCTCATCTCCCTTCAGCTGCTGAGTTTCCCGAGACCTGGGAAGCTTGGCCGGCCAGGGTTAAAACTATAGAGCAGGTTAAATCTGAGGCTGCCAGTCTCATTATAATGTTTAAATGGCCAACCCGCCTCCTGGGAGCGGGTTGGGGTCAGGTTTGGAATTTTTAAAGTTTTACCATCTCACCCGTCTCCAATCCACCCGTTTTTGGGGGTTAAAATTCACCCCATTGTCTCCCTGTTGGGGTATAGAGCTTTGACAGTAGGCTATTCAACTATTGGTGGGAGAAGATCACAGCCAATGTTCCCTGCTCCGCAGCTCCCGCACAGCCGGCTCACCGGCTTTTAAATAGGAAAAAACGCGTATGCGCATAATTTTGAATGGGCCGTGCAGCCCCTTAAAGGGGCCGCGCACCCCCAAAAAATTAGCGGGAACATTGATCACAGCCAAGTCTGATTCTGTTCTCATGCAAAGTCCACATGCTCACTTCCAGTAGGGGTTCCTGGACAGTGATCAAAAGCCCTGTATGAATTATTCCTTCCCTGATCTGGCTGCGATGAGCTAATTCAATTCAGACTGGGGATTAAACCTGGACCTTGCTGGTCTAAATGACTCAGCTATTGGTTAGTAAACCAGCTGATCCATCACCTTTAATAGTGTGAAGTGACAGCACCTTTTAAAGTGTTTTCCTAGCAGAGATTGTATTGAAAATTTCTAATGTTATCGCCATGAAAGGAAAAATTGCTCTGTGCATTAGATAGTACACATCTAGCAATTTTGTATATCTGTATTAGTCCAGCTTAGATGTTAAAACCTGCTACCGTAATGACAGTGGATGGTACTCCCTGTGACTGGCTAACCTAGAGTGCCGAGTGATGGTCATCTAAGCAGGCCACCTCCAGAAAGTGTCAACAGCTTCGAGCAGATGAGCACCTGGGGGAGGGAGTGGGACCCTTGATGGAGGAGATGCCATCAAAAGGCAGATGAGCTAATCCTTGAATTAGCCAATGGCATCCACAACCTGCAAACCATGACACAGCTGCAGTTCATAACAAATCTATGAAAGAGCAACCATGGACAGTCGATAACACAACACCAGGATTCATGTCTCTACCTTAAGTGTGGATGACAAGTCACAGGAGCTCTGACGATAGTTGACTGATGATCTTCAAACCTGCCCTATCCAGTCTAGCATCAAGGCTGCCTACCTATTGTAATATCACCTGCGTACATCTCTAGGACACTGGGGAGAACTCCCCAGCTCTTCTTCGAAATAGTAACATTGGATCTTTTAGGTCCACTTGAGAGGGCAGACGGAGCCTTGGATTAACGTCTCTTCTGAAAGACTGCACTCCCTCAGTACTGCACTCGTGTGCTAGTTTTAGAATTAAGGATGAAATTACCACATATCTAGATAAAGAGAAAGTCGTTGGAAGTATCCAGCATGGATTTGAAGAGGGATGATTGCGCTTGACAAACCTCGTAGAATTCTTTGAGGAGGTAATAAAGCCTTTGACAAGGTACCACACACGGGATTACTAGAAAGATTAAGGAGTATGGCATTAGTGGGGGGATAACAAACTGGATTAAAAATTGGTTAGGAAGGAGAAACCAGAGAATAGGAGTTGAGGGCCATTTTTCAGAGTGGTTGAAAGTGGGTAATGATATCCCACAGAGTTAAGTTCTGAAGCCACTGCTGTTTGCTGTATATCAATGATTTGGATATTTGCCGAGAGAGAGTCATGTCAACATTTACAGATGGAGATATAGATCAAAGGGATATTGATAAGATGGGGAAATGAGCTAAAAAGTGGCAGATGGAATTCAACGTCAGTAAGTGTGAGGTTATGTATTTTGATTTAAAACAAATAACAGCAGTAATTATACTTTGAATGGAAGGTGCTTTGGAAGAGAGGGGGGTTTGGGGTATAAATTCACAGGACATTAAAGACAGCACCTCCGATTGATAAAGCCATTAAAGAAAAGCTCATGAAATACTCTGTTTTTCCACAAGCTGTAGAATATAAAAGCACAGACATTAGGTGGGCTTGGTTGTTAGAGCAGTAAGAGGTGCATAAATTGACCTAAAACAGACAAAATCTCCATATGAGGCAATAGGAAAGTTGCAACAAATGCATAGAATAGATAGGAGATTACCAAAGAAAACAATTTGTCCTGATGGGAAAGTGCTCCACATGCTGCAAACACCTTGTGTGGGTGCTTAGGGCATGTGGTAGCATTGGTGTCAAGGCCATCTATTTCTTTGATATAGTAGTTCTGTATACAAGAAGGCAAAGCTGAAGATTAGTGCTGAGCAATTATTCAGCAGGGCAACTGATCTGTGGGAAAGCCATACCAATGAGATCATTAAATCTCTTCCTTCTGATTGTCTGTAACTGGATGCTAACCCCATTAAATTGAGAGGTCGCACAACACCAGGTTATAGTCCAACAGTTTTATTTGAAATCACAAGCTTTCGGAACTATCGCTCCTTCCTCAGGAAGGAGCGATAGTTCCGAAAGCTTGTGATTTCAAATAAAACTGTTGGACTATAACCTGGTGTTGTGCGACCTCTCAATTTTGTCCACCCCAGTCCAACACCGGCATCTCCGCATCACAACCCCATTAAAGCCAGAGGAGATATCCCTCTCCAATCACTCACCTCTTTAATAGGAGTCTGAGCAATCATGGAAGAAAGACAGATCGCCCTTAGGATCTCTGTCATGGTGACCCTGCAGATGTTCCTGGAGCTGGCATATGCTCTGTGGTAGACCAAATTCAAATGTACTGTATGTTCTTTTAAGTGGATTCTTCCATCCGAGCCAATACACTGTCTGATGATCACCCCAATGCCTGCACCAATACCTGATGTTTTTCAAGCATTGTTGTTTTAAAAGCAGGACCAATGAGATCTAGATGCCTATGCTCTTCAACCAAGAGGTGACACCTTGTGACCCTCTGCCAGTAATGTCTTTCTCCTTGTGCCACCACAAGCTGCTCCTGCTCACCCATGCTTTATATCATTCAGCGTACTCCCCTTTAGCTCACTTTCAAAACTCCCCCAGGTTAGATATTTGAGCTGGTGTTTGGGAAAGATTGAGCGAGTGATGGTGTGTACAGTGAAGTGCTGACAGCATTGGATGTAGTGGGGCCTGCGACTTCTTCCTCTAATGCATCTAAAGGAAGAAAAGAAGAGAAATGCTTTCCTGAGGAATCGAGTATACATCACTTTTAGTAGATGGAGTGCAGTGAAGGTTTCATGATATGGTTTACTGAAACTTAATTTAGGGTGCAATAAGATCATAAGAACATAAGAAATAGGAGCAGGCATAGGCCATTTGGTCCTTTGAGCCTGCTCCGCATTCAATAAGAACATGGCTGATCTTCTACCTCATCTCCACTTTCCTGCATTATCCCCATATCCCTTGATTCCCTTAATATTCAAAAATCTATCGATCTCTGTCTTGAATATACTCAACGACTGAGCCTCCACAGCCCTCTGGGGTAGACAATTCTAAAGATTCACCACCCTCAGAGTGAAGAAATTTCTCCTCGTCTCAGTCCTAAATGGCCGACCCCTTATTCTGAGACTGTGACCCCTGGTTCTAGACTCACCAGACAGGGGGAACAACCTCCCTGCATCTACCCTGCCAAGTCCTGTAAGAATTTTGTATGTTTCAATGAGATCACTTCTCATTCTTCTAAACTCTAGGGAATATAGGCCTAGTCTACTCAATCTCTCCTCATAGGACAATCCCACCATCCCAGGAACCAGTCTAGTGAACCTTCGTTGCCTCCCTCTATGGCAAGTATATCCTTCCTTAGGTAAGGAGACCAAAATTGTACACAATACTCCAGGTGTGGTCTCACAAGGGCCCAATATAATTGCAGTAAGACGTCTTTACTCTTATACTCAAATCCTCTTGTAATAAAGGCCAACATACCATTTGCTTTCCTAATTGCTTGCTGTATCTGTATGTTAACTTTCAGTGATTCGTGTACAAGGACACCCAGGTCCCTCTGAGCACCAACATTTCCCAATCTCTCAAGCAGCCCGCTTGATTGGCACCCCATCTACCACCTTAAACATTCACTCCCTCCAGCACTGGGGTACTGTGGCTGCAATGTGTACCATCTACAAGATGCACTGCAGCAACTCGCCAAGGCTTCTTCGGCAGTACCTCCCAAACCTGCGACCTCTTCCACCTAGAAGGACATGGGCAGCAGGCACATGGGAACACCACCACCTACAAGTTCCCCTCCAAGTCACACACCATCCTGACTTAGAAATATATCGCCGATCCTTCATCGTCGCTGGGTCAAAATCCTGGAACTCCCTCCCTAACAGCACTGTGGAAGTACCTTCACCACACGGACTGCAGCGGTTCAAGAAGGCAACTCACCACCACCTTCTCAAGGGCAATTAGGGATGGGCAATAAATGTTGGCCTTGCCAGCAACGCCCACATCCCATAAACGAATAAAAAGAAAGATTGCCCTTCCACTGCTGCATCAGGAAAGAAGGAGGTTCTTTACCTTACTTCTGATGTGATAGATTTTTTTTCCAACAAAATTTCTTCTCTGAACCAAAACCAATTCTGATAATGCCTGGCCCTTTAAGTTGCTGCAGGCCTTTAAATCCAATAGCAGTACACTATTTCTTGCCGCCACAATGTTTTGAATCCATCATTTCTGAAGCCTGGAGTTCAATAGAAATATTAAAGCAAGTCTAACGCTGGAAGTTATGGTAGGGTCTTTACTCATGATGTTGGGTGGTGTGATTCATGCTCTGTCCTGCTTCATGTTTGGTTTTGCACCCAATCAGAATATAATATGTTTCTTGGGGTGTGTCATGTGATTTACTCCTCCATACATTAAACAATTATTAACCTATTCTAAGAGTTAGTGAACGTGTACATTGGAATTCATAATAAACCTTATCAAACGGACAGCGAGAAATGCTTCTGCAAACAACAATTCTAATACAGAATGTAAGTTTTTATTTGCAAAATGTTGCCTTTTGCCAAGTGAATGAAGGGCTTTCTGGGTACATTAGGTTTTACATATTTTCAGCTAAGCCAATCAGAATGCAAAACCAGGATTATTGCAAGAATATTCCAACTAGCTCTTAATGTAACAGTTAACTGTAACGCAACTCATCTCACTGAATATGCATAAGAACATAAGAATTAGGAGCAGAAGTAGGCCATATGGCCCTTCGAGTCTGCTCCGCCGTTCAATAAGATCATGACTGATCTTCGACCTCACCTCCACTTTCCCGCCCAATCCCCAGATCCCTTGATTCTGATAGAGTCCAAAAATCTATCTATCTCTGTCTTGAATATACTCAACGGCTGAGCATCCACAGCCCTCTGGGGTAGAGAATTCCAAAGATTCACCACCCTCTGAGTGAAGAAATTTCTCCTCATCTCAGTCCTAAATGGCCAACCCCTTATCCTGAGACTATGCCCCTAGTTCTAGACTCTCCAGTCAGGGGAAACAGCCTCTCGGCATCTACCCTGTCAAGCCCTCTCAGAAAATTACATGTTTCAATTACATCGCCTCTCATTCTTCTAAACTCTAGAGAATATAGGCCTAGTTTACTCAATCTCTTCTCCTAGGACAACCCTCTCATCCCAGGAATCAGTCTAGTGAACCTTCATTGCACCCCCTCTAAGGCAAGTATATCCTTCCTCAGGTACGGAGACCAAAACTGTACACAGTACTCCAGGAGTGGTCTCACCAAAGCTCTGTACAATTGCAGCAAGACTTGCTTCCTCTTGTACTCCAACCTTCTTGCAATACATAGAGCAAAATAGTGCTTTCCTGTAAATGCACTTAAAAAAGGGGACATTGTACTCCTCATTTAATGCACTTTCAGTGGAATAAGAGCATTCTTTTCTCTCATGACGTCTGAAAGTCACCAAATGAGATTATATGCCAACAATATCTCTAATTTTGCCACACATAATTGCATTAAATGGTTGGTTTTAGTGGAAGAAACGTAGTCAAGCAGAAACTAGAAAGAATAAATATTAAAAATGGGCATTTGTAGCGATCAATAGAATATTGATTGCATAAAAATGAATTAGCGATGGGATTGTCACAGTTATCATTCTTTTAATGACTGATGTGAATTTCTGATGTGAAAATTAATGTGGCTTTAGCATTAGTAATAGTTGGTTGTATTTGTCTCGTGAAGAATTGGCAAAGTAGTTGATGTGGAAGATACAAATGTTGTTGGAGTTACTGATGAAATAAGCATAAAAATGGATAACGATTACAAACATAAAGGTAAGGTGATGGGATAAGGGTCTTTATTCTCTGGTTATAAAAGCCCTACTTTAAGACAGTCTTAACTCCATTTCTAGTAGGTGTGGGTTCGCAATACAATACTTTCCAGAATTTTACACCAATTGTCACTAAATTGGCAATCTTACTTAAAGGCCATAAATAAAATGGCCAAATTCACTCTCGTGTAGCAGGCATGTTTTTCTTGAGCTTAGGGTTAAGACACTGGGACAGAGCACAGGAAGCTTAACTCTGCAATTGCTCCATGCTTGGTACTGACGCAGGGCGTAAGTGAGGTGGGGGGAGAAAATAATTCCATTCCTCTGTATTATATCCCACACCTTGAGCACAAAATTACAAGTTTAAAAAAAAATTAAAATATTCAAAGTAGCGTTGACTGACTGTAGTAATTTCAGTATCTGTTGGAAGGAGATGACAATTTAAAAGCCAAAACAAAAATGATTGCTTACCCTCGTGGTTCATGAATTACGTCAGAAAATGAAATGAATGCACTAACAGGAACAAATAGGATAATCATTATATGCATCAATTGTCCTCCGAGATCATGTTGCTCTGCAATTAACTTTAATGAAACAGATTCTCTGTAAATTGGCCATAAACTGGCTTTGAATTATACTCCAACAAAGTGCATACTGTTGCAGGATTTCTGGTTTTATAATAGACAAAGTTAAATTGTGTCCTCTCTTGCACAGGCTGATACGAGTGGCATTCCCCACCCCACCCTGGAGCTTCCCTGATGACCACTAGACAGAGAGAAGTTTCCTGAAATGAACTGGAGCTAATTACTGAGGCCACATGTTCTCAAGAGTAGGTCTAAGTCCCATAAGAAGTCAGACTTGAGGATCAATCGGAGATTCCAGCAAAGTGTCCTGTAGTAATAGGTAGAACTTCTTTGACTACTTACCTTATGGATGGCAACAGATAATGTCAATGGGTAGACTTTTAAAATAAAGTTTTAAAGTCAGCAGCTAACCTCATGATCAAAATATTGAAGGTCAGAGCTATATTACAATGGAACCATATAATCCATTTTATGAAGTTGCGGCAGACTGTCATAGGATCAATCCATTTGTCTGCTGCCCACAAAAGGCATAAATTATAGGTTGTGTTTTTATGGAATGCGTGATTAAGATTGTTTTCTACTAATTATAAAGAATATATGCAACTGGTATGAGGCTGTCTGGAGGGATTGGCAATGACCAGACACATTTTGGCTTTAATGTAGGGGAACTAGAATGGCCTTTGGTGGCTATTCAATCTTGAGCAGAACACCAGATCAGCAGGAAGAGGGATATCGATGGATACAACAGAAAGAGCTGGAAGTTGTCATATCTCAAGATTACATTGGCCGGGATTTTCCTTACCTCGGTGGGTCCGGGGCGGGTGACGTCGGTGGCGGGTCGTGGCCCCGCTACTGGTTCCATCCCGCTGTCTAAAATGAATTTACGTTAAGCCCGCCCAGCGCATTTCCCGGGCCAATTAGAGGAACTGGGTCTAGTGATGTCATTCATGAAGCATCATCAGCTGGTTTCCTTAAAGGGACCATAGCCAAATTTGTTTTGACATTTGTGCTGTCAGTGTTCTACAGCATTGAAATGCTGCAAACACTGATAATCACTGCACAGAGGCAGAGGGCTGCACCCAGGTTCTCCCATGACTCCCTCCATAAGCATATGGAGGGAGTCACAGCATGCAGGGTGGTCCTCTTCCCTTCCCATTGGCGGAAGAGACCTCCCCAGGAGACCAACACATCCTGGTTGCACATTACACAGGAGGGCACAAGCAGGGATGTCGTCAGGACGACCTGGGTGCAGTGGCGCAAACCTTTCAATGATTTCAGTAGATCACGAAACGTTACTGCCATGCCACACTCAACCTCATCCTGCTGTGCCACTCATCACATCCCCATCACTCTGCCTTCCCTACCCTACTCCTGCACATCCTTACTCACACCAACTTATCTTGCACCTCCACCCATCCCTCTCTTTCTACATTATCACATCTCCATCTCACAAGCCACCCCTCACACTCACCCTCATCCTAGTCCAATCATATCAACTAACAACACACAATGGTAGCCATTTGGGTGTTTTATCCAATGTTTATGTAAAGTTTCTATTAATGTGCTGTTAAACAGTGAAATCTCTATTTTCAACACTTTCCTGTTTTGGACAGATTTGTGTGAACCTTTAGAAGTGTCTTAATGAGTTCCAGTGAACGGTGAGACATAACGGTAACCCCCCCCCCCCCAATGGTGATGAGTGTGAAAGGAATGGCTTGGTTATTGCAGGGATGCTTTATGGTGTTGGTGTGGGGTGATGGCGTATCATGTGGCAGCCAGAGTGTACAGCATAAAGTTAAGTAAATCTGGCCTCCTGGGCAGCAATGTGCTCGGGTGTTGATGCCCTGTGTCCTGTGCAGCATCAGGTGATTGCGGAGAAGGTTGGTGTTGTTGTTGGTGCTGTTGTTCTGCCTCGCGCTGCTGGTGTTGGGGCTGATCGTGGTCTGATTCTGAGGACCAAGGTGAGATAGTATAAAGGGCACCCATGTTGATGGAATAGATGGCAGGTGAAGTAGAGATGACAGAAGCATTCTGTCAATGGTGAGAGAGTTCTTCCAATGAGGTGAGAGTGGATGGAGAGTGGAAAGTGGAAAGTCTGCAGAATCTGTGCTGGAAATGGACTGGGAAACAGCTTGTGGCTGAGGAAAGTGATCTCTGTCAGGTGGGAGCTTTTGCTGTACATTTGAAGCTGTTAAGTAATCAGCTGGAACAATGGGCACTGAACTCCCACCTCAGGTTGACAGACGTGGTCACCGAACAGTGTGGTTCCCGTGGCCATGAAGTTAAAGTTAAAAAGTAAATTTAAAAAGCCTGTTAAGGGTCTGGTAAGTACATTATAATGAGTTTAATTGGGTCGCTTGCCACTGCCTGTCAGGTCTGCTCAGCGCTGACAGACCCGACATTGGGAAAGGCGAGTTGGGGAAAAAAAATACTTTCCCACCATACCCGTCACTGATCCCACCCACTGACACCCCAGAAAATTCCGGCCATTGTGTCTTCTAATAAAGTTGAGAAGTCGCACAACACCAGGTTATAGTCCAACAGTTTTATTTAAAATTACGAGCTTTCGGAGCTCTGCTCCTTCTTCAGGTACAGGTACAGTGAGGGGATACAAATCGATTACACAGTATATATGCACAGAGAACAATGTGTCTGCAGAGATACAATCTGTTAGGGAGGCATTACATCAAAGACACATCAGAGTACAGCTAAGACAATGAGGTGGGTCACAGGGGGTCCAACGTGTCAAATGCTGCCGTCTGCAGTTAAGCTTTTAACTTTTTTTTTTAAAACTGGAAAAACAGACAACGATGTCGAGTCACACGACAACGCAAAATCATCGAGCAGAAACTGATAGCCAAGTTCCGCACCCATGAGGACGGCCTCAACAGGGATCTCGGGTTCATGTCACGCTACAGAACGTGACTCGACATCGTTGTCTGTTTTTACAGTTTTTAAAAAAAAAGTTAAAAGCTTAACTGCAGACGGCAGCATTTGACACGTTGGACCCCCTGTGACCCACCTCATTGTCTTAGCTGTACTCTGATGTGTCTTTGATGTAATGCCTCCCTAACAGATTGTATCTCTGCAGACACATTGTTCTCTGTATATATATATACGGTGTAATCGATTTGTATCCCCTCACTGTACCTGTACCTGAAGAAGGAGCAGAGCTCCGAAAGCTCGTAATTTTAAATAAAACTGTTGGACTATAACCTGGTGTTGTGCGACTTCTCATTTTTGTCCACCCCAGTCCAACACCGGCATCTCCGCATCATGTCTAATAAAGTTAGCAGTGAGTCAACATTTTGTTAGGTCATTACAGGAGGACAATGAATAAAATGATAGAAGCTTTGTCAATTTGTCTTTTCACCTCTGAAGACTATATAAACAAATTTTATTATCAAAAGACTCATCTTTCAAAAGGACTCCCAGATCAGTTTCCACATTACCAAATGCAAAGGTTGACTTGAGACTTGATACCAACTTTTTTTATGCTTCTCTGAAAATCTGAGGAGCCAGTACTTGTCCTGGACTTTGCTTTCCTGCCAGGGCATGGAAAGTGAAGGCACTGTTTCAACCTTTGCTGGTGCTGTATCTGTACTATACAATATATTCCGCAATACTTCCCCAGGGATATAAGACATTTTGGAGGAAAAGTTATAAAATTAGCAAATGGAAGAAAATGTTACCCCTGGTGCTGGACACTGGTGTAACTGCCTGTATGTTGATTAAAGAAGTTTTGGTTTGTACTAATGGCAATCAGTGCCAAACTAAAACTTACCAGCAAAGTGGTAGTAATGAAAAAGCGGCGATTATTGCTGGTATGTTACTACCTCCTTGTTTTATTTCCCCAGTTGAGAGGTTTAAACATTGATGATGCTGCTGGGCATCAGAAGGCTCGCTAAATAATTCCACACTTTTTTCTGGAAACAAAACTCAAAGCAAAATAATACACAAAATTAAAAAATTAAATAGTTTGTCAATTACACGTCCATTTTATGAATGTCTTCCTGTATTTTGTTGCAGTCCTCTATTAGCTACACACCCAAATTTGGTGTTGTCCGCAAATTTTGAAATTGCACTTCCGATTCCTGAGTCCAAATCATTTATGTAAATTGTGAACAACAGTGGTCCCAGGACCGATCCGTGTGAGCACCACTTCTTACCTTTCTGTCGGTCTGAGTAACGACCTTTTAACCCCTACTCTCTTTTACTGTTTTGTGTGCTTGTGAAGGGAAAAAGGGAAAATAATTGTTTTGAAAAACATTAAATTAGGGGGAGTTACGGCCTTTTGTATCTTGCTCAGTAATGACATTGATCATAAAATCACATAATTCCTCATAAAATGAATACATCCAACAGGAAAACTGCCTTTGAAATGGAATAGATTAATTTTATATTGAAAACATAAGGAAACATTATGTGCTAAATATAGCAGAGGATTGTAGGTTAGTTTCAGTAACTTGTGTTGTGGCATTTTTCCTGTAATGTTCCAAGTGACACAGCAAACCCTTTGTAGCTCCCCATAATTCAGAGCAATGATAGCTATTCACCCCGTTCATTAGTGGCAATTCATGCTCTTTTTTTGTTCTTGCCTATTGTAATGGATGATTGATTCCTTTTTCACTTTGTTTCCCTAAATGATCATTATGGACTCCATTTCCAAAACACTGCCTTCTCTTTGAAGGATAGGAGGATAGATGTCCTGTTCTCCCCTGCCGCCCTCCCCCGCCCCCTTCCCCAGTATTTAGAGCAATATATTGCACAGTGCCTTAAAGCTAATGGAGAGCTGCTGACATTCTCCCGATTATTACATCCTGCCTTTCATTCACGGGGCCCAGATGACATCCTGATTTGCTAAAGCAGATCTGTCTCTCAGCAGACCATGTACCACTCAAATGCTTCAGGCATTTGTACTATGTTTTTTTCCGCAATATTTTAATCTGAGGGAGAGCTGCACTTAAGCTTTCACCTTACATTCTGGACCATCAGTATAATTGACAGACGACTTGAAGAATTAAAGGAAACGTTTGAGCACTGCTGTCCCCATTTCAAACAATTAGGAGTGGAACATTGACTTTATATTTTTTTTAAAGGCACAAGCTACTTCAGTTAGTTTGGAAGTTGTTTTTTGCTTGGAAAAAAATGGAATTATAGTATCTAGCCATTTGAATTAAGCAATTTAAGTGCAGGAGGTATTTTTGGCCTGATTCTAATTTGAATTAACAGATAATTCAATGTAAGCAACGTTAAATTGAGAAGAGTGAACTGTGCATTCTATTTATTTCAAATGAGCAAGCGGGGCCTGGTGACATGGCTGGCGATGGCGGTGAATTCAACTCCTCGGTTCCGGCGGTTGGACAGCTGGCGCTTGCTGAGGTGGCGGTCAGGTACTGCGCCGGGAGCGGGGATAGAGCAGCTACTGTGCGTGCAGCGGGGCCTGGGCCGGACTCTGGAGGCCCCGCAGCCGGTTTGAGGAAGGAGCCGAGCGGCCCCTCACCCCCTGACCCAGGCTAACATGGCACAGCAAGATCCCGCAAAGCAGCCAATGAAATAAATGGCCAACTATAATCTGTTTTTAGTGATGTTGATTGAGGGGTAAATCATGGCCAGGACACCAGGGAGAACTCCCCTCCTCTTCTTCGAAATAGCGGCCATGACCTCTTTTACCTCCACCTGAGTGAGCAGATGGGGCCTCGGTTTAACTTCTTATCCAAAAAACAGCCCCTCCAACCATGCGGCGCTCACTCAGTACTACCCCTCTGACTGTGCAGCGCTGCCTCAGTACTGCCCCTCCGACCATGCACCGCTCCCTCAGTACTGCCCCCTCTGACAGTGAGGTGCTCCCTTAGTACTGCCCCTCCAACCATGCGCCGCTCCCTCAGTACTGCCCCTCCAAATGTGCGGCGCTCCCTCAGTACTGCCCCTCTGACCATGCGCCGCTCCCTCAGTACTGCCCCTCCGACCGTGTGGCGTTCCCTCAGTACTGCCCCTCCGACAGTGCGGCACTCTCTCAGTACTGCCCCTCCGACCGTGCGGCGCTCCCTCAGTACTGCCCCTCCGACAGTGCGGCACTCCCTCAGTACTGCCCCTCCGACCGTGCGGCGTTCCCTCAGTACTGTCCCTCCGACAGCGCGGCTCTCCCTCAGTACTGTCCCTCCGACAGTGCGGCGCTCCCTCAGTACTGCTCCTCTGACAGTGCAGCGCTCCCTCAGTACTGCTCCTCTGACAGTGCAGCGCTCCCTCAGTACTGCTCCTCTGACAGTGCAGCGCTCCCTCAGTACTGCTCCTCTGACAGTGCGGCGCTCCCTCAGTACTGACCCTCCGATAGTGCAGCACTCCTTCGGTACTGCACTGGGAGTGTCAGCCTAGATTATTTGCTGAAGTCTCTGGAGTGGGCTTTGAACCCACAGCCTTCTGACTCAGAAGCGAGGGTGCTACCCACCGAGCCACGGCATAACAGTACTGGGATAACGGTTCGGAGCTTGCCCTTTGATTCCTGGTGCCCATGTGAATCATATTCTGTTTCCGGTATTTCTGCTAGTGAAGTGGAGAGCAAATTCTGCAATCCTAGTCTGTGAAATCTGCTAATCAGCAACCTTGACAGTGGTGCACATGTTACTCTGAATCCCCACTGAAGTCTTCCCATTATCGTTTTATTTGTATTTTGCTGCTTGTTCCCTGGTGAAGGGGCATCACTGTTCCTCGATCTGCAATTAGCTAACCTGTTCTCGGTGAATCTGAGTCATGCACAATGGAAGCTCAATGGTTTGTTTTTGAACTGCTGTGAATGTATTTAAATTATAATTATTTTTAATTCTTTGTGCACTGTTATACTTGTAAACTTTGTGACCGGCAAGGCCTCCAGGAATCCACTGGTTAAAAACTGATGCAAGTCCTTTCCAAAATCTCAACTTTAGGCATTTCCAAATTTGTGGACTTATGCCATTGACCTGAGAGAAAATAGTCGAGCTCAATAAATTCATGTGTTACACCAGCAATTGAGTATTACCAGCCATCAAGCAGGTTGAAGCTGTGACAAAGATGAACCATTTCTGTCTGGTGGATTATTTATTGGATTCTTTGTTGTAGATCACAGCATGTACAGGGTTAATATTAAGTACTGCTAGCTGATTCATCAAGCGGCAGTGAATATACATTATGGTCTGGTATGCAGAAGGCACTGAAAGTCAGAGATTTACCTGTGGTTATTGGTTATTGTGGACAAGTAAGTGCCAGTTGGAGTGCTCCTGTAACGGAGATATCCTTGGATAATGGACCCATCTCCCAAACCAGTCGAAGTGTGTGGAGCTGATCACTGAGTCAAGCCGTTCCACTCCACTACAAGCATCTTGTGGGGCTCTTGAGAGCACTTATAGAGGCCATCAATATAAGATAGTCACCAAGAAATCAAATAGGGAATTCAGAAGAAACTTCTTTACCCAGAGAGTGGTGAGAATGTGGAACTCGCTACCACTGGGAGTGGTTGAGGCGAATAGTATAGATGCATTTAAGGGGAGGCTAGATAAGCATATGAGGGGGAAGGGAGTAGAGGGTTATGGCAATAGAGTTAGATAAGGAAAGACGGGAGGAGGCTCGAGTGGAGCATAAACGCCAGCATGGACTGGTTGGGCCGAATGGCCTGTTTCTGTGCCGTATGTCCAAGTAATCCTATGTAATTGGGTTCCATGAAAGGTAAAAGTTTCAACCAGTCTATCTTATACTAAGATAGGGAAATTTAAATATAACAAGAGTTGGAACTAATCAATTGCTTTTATACAAACAATTGGTATTTAAACAAGCCTCCTCTTTAAAATGGGAGACAAATCGGAACAATTCAGTTTAATTTTTTAATCCGTTTTTCTCTTTTTAAAGTTTTTATTTCAGGGTTTCAGAGTACACAACACAATTTTCTTTCCCTAAGTAATTATTAATAAAGAAACAATGTCGATTACAATAGGCAACAAATATAAAACAGAACATGAGGTGTAATTCAAGAAGGAGGTGAATAGACATCATTGCATTAGATTAAGAGGAGATAACCTATGCCTAATGAGTTCAGGTCCACCCAAGAAAGCTTTGTGGTGATTCTGATCCACTCAGTCAGTAATGAAGTATTCAGCTGTCCCTGTGTGACATGGGAAACCTTTTGTAGCTGTCGGGTATTTTACTGTCAGTATGTTGCAGGAGAGCTGGTGTAAAGGGGGTTATTACAGAAACCGTTCTGATTTGAAGCAGACAAGGTGTTTTTTTCCTCTTCTTTGTGATGCCTCTTTCTCCTTTTCTTAGTCTCAACACTGCCATTAATCTCTAATAAAGGCTTTGTTTCCACAATTGGTTTTAATCATGATGCAAGTTGAGTATTGATTCAATTTTTTTCATGTACACCTGACACTTTGAAGCCATGCGTGTACAATTCTCATTCCTTTCCAGCTATGTTTTCCTATTGGTGCTGTACTAGGTATGATGCAGTGACCTGCAGCGACCTGCAGTGGAGGGCTACTGGAGTCCCTTTCATTTGCACAAGGTCACCTGTGTGATGGCCACTTGTGCGATGGCCTGCAGTTACTCCAAGGTTTTCGTCCTTTGTACTAGAATCCAAGGCGCAAGTTGTGCCTTAGTTAGTGCAGATTTTGCCACTTCCTCTGCGACACTGAGAGAATCCTACTGGGCGGAGAACCGTAATGGCTGCACTTTGTTTTAGGCTTGTAATTGACTGGAATAGATTACTATACATGCCAACACAACAAATATTCCGATTTGAATGAATCAGTAATCATTATCATAAATAAATCAGTGTTGTCATTAAAATTTCAGTAAAGCTGAACAGTGGATGTTTGAAATCTATGTGTAATCTCACTGCAGCCGTTTTTTTAAAACCAGAATTTTAGTGAAGCATAATGGCATGAATGTAAAATTCTATACTATGTTTAAATGAGAAAAATATCCAGCAGTTTGTGGAGAGCCTTTTGAGCTAGTTAACATTACAATGAAGTATTGGTAGTTATGGGTCTGTCATGACCAATGGAATAAATTTGAGGTAATGAATTAAGAGTACCACCAAAGAAGCGTATTGACACAACATTAAAGCAGGTTGGATGACGTACTATTTTCCTACAATATATTGATACCAATATGCTAAATACAATGCTCCATCATTTGTCACTGTGGGTAGTAGAAATTAGTCAATGATGGAGAGTCCTCAAATTTTGGTTTTGCAAGTATGGTATAATAATACTCAAAGCAAGAAATGGGTATGCCCAGTTTAACAGTGATTACATCCGCTCTGAGCTTTGCAAAGTCAGAATATGTGCTTTCCAAAATTAAAGCTTGACTAAACTCGAACAATCATTCCTTACGTGCAGGTGCTAAAGTCCCTGTTGTGGTGACTTGGAAGCAAATTTTATGCACATTTCATGGATGTCAGCTACTTTTAGAATGGTGTCAGAGGGACGTGAGTGTTGCCAGTTCCTGAAGTGCAGGTCTTGCACAGCCAGCGGGAACCTTGATATAATCCTAATGGATTTGCTAAGGCTGGCATCCATTAAGATGAAAACTTGCTCTAATATTATTCGTGGATTCCTGCAGTCAGCAGCCACATTAATATAAACCTGCCAGAGTTTTTAGACTATGCCGCGTGTTGTTAATTCAGGTCCGCTGCAGGCACCTACTCTGGTTCAGTGGTATCAGTCGCTCTCTTAAGTGCTCTGGTTGCCTGTTTTTTTCATGGAAGTTGATTTCCATTGCCCTGTATCTGCTAGCGTGATAGCGGGACCTGTGAGTATAATAATGAAACTCCCTTGTGATTTGGACCAGATCTCTGTGTTTTCAGCATATGTACTCCCTTAAAGTATCTGAAGATGGACCAAATTAATACTATGCGAGGTATCATTTGGTTCAGTTCATAAGCTGTTTTATTCCACAGGAGGTAAAACATACAGAACACTGAGTATGATGAAAGTTACTTGGCACAATCAATTCAACTTCTGTTTGCCTGCCATTACAAAAATAAAGAACACAAATATGTTAGGCCACTTCATTAGGCCTTTTTTACTTAACATAAAAGCATCTCTCCCTGTCCAGAGCAGAGATTCTTCCCTCACATCCTGCTGCTGTCTGACAATTTTTCACAGCCTTTTTATTGCCTTGACTCTCTGACTTCAGATGACTGTGTTTTTATTCTTTTTAAAATAGCCTCCCTTGAAAGACTTGCAGAGGACACAAAACT
Organism: Squalus acanthias; assembly: GCA_030390025.1. Taxonomy (NCBI): domain Eukaryota; kingdom Metazoa; phylum Chordata; class Chondrichthyes; order Squaliformes; family Squalidae; genus Squalus; species Squalus acanthias. Next base: position 242,505 of record JASTWF010000583.1, on the reverse strand, counting down.
TTGTCAACACCAAGGTTCTAGTTGTCTCCGAAATGACCAGACATTGTCAGCTGTGGCTCAGTGGGTAGCGCACTAGCCTCTGAGTCATGAAGGGTGTGGGTTCAAGTCCCACTCCAGGGATTTGAACACATAAAGCTAGGCTGACACTCCAGTGCAGTACTGAGGGAGTGCTGCACTGTTGGAGGTGCCGTCTTTCGGATGAGACGTTAAACCTAGGCCCTCTCTCAGGTGGATGTAAAAGATCCCATGGCACTATTTCGAAGAAGAGCAGGGGAGTTATCCCCGTTGTCCTGGCCAATATTTATCCCTCAACCAACATAACAAAAACAGCTGATCTAGTCATTATCACGTTGCTGTTTGTGGGACCTTGCTGTGCGCAAATTGGCTGCCGTGTTTCCCACATTACAACAGTGACAGTACTTCATTGGCTGTAAAGTGCTTTGAGACGTCCAGTGGCCGTGAAAGGCGCTATATAAATGCAAGTCTTTCTTTTTTTAATTGTTTGGGATCTGTGAAAAACAACTGTGAATCCCAGATTTAAATCACCTTGTCCGCCTTTGTGTGGCTAACCCAGCATGGGCTGTCCAGGGAAACTATTCCTTTTCAGGCAAACATCTGCCCAAAGCACATATTCAAGTTGCTTAAGTCCAAGTCTTTCTCGTGGGGAAAAACTGGTCACAGGTTCCCAAATAGCAACAACAAGGAAGACTCGTTTTTCATTGGGTCTTTCTGATTGCTGCTGGTCATACTGAGGCCAGTAAATGTGGCAGTAGTTGCACCTTTTGGGGTGGGGTGGTGATACCATGATGTTCCACTATGACATAGTCACCAAGCACAGCCTGTGCATGTGCATAATAGTGAGTGTCTACAGTGCAGCATCTTTTGTTGTTGTTTGTCCTTTGATATCGAAGAAGACAGTCAGAATATCATTTTTTTGAAGTGAATTCTTTGATGCACTGATGAAACCTATTTTTGGTCGGAATGAGCATCCGCAGATTGAACAGTGGATCCCGGATATACCTGGTTGGGAACCTTGATTTTTCAAGGGAGACTTCATCAGCTGACATATGTTTACATTCAGCATCAGCAAATCGATGGGCCTCACAGTAGAAGGTGCCTCCATGGATGTTTTTTTTTGCCATGCTTTCTTATCTTGAGCAAGTTGTTCTCTACTCATGGATGTCTATTTTACACTGTTTCAGAGTCGGTTTTAAGCTGTCTTTGTATCTCTTTTGCTGTCCACCATGAATTTCCAGTCGTCAATGCACCACAAAAGATCTTCTTCGGGGTTTGTTCATCAGACATTCGCTCCACATGATCTGACCATCGTAGCCGTGCCTTCATGATCAGAGCATCTATGCTTGGCATGTCGGCTTTTTTAAGAACTTTGGTGTCAGGGATCTTGTCTTGTCATCTGACCTTCATTAGATGTCACAGGCAGCTTAGGTGAAAGTGATTCTGTTTCTTAACGTGGCGTGAATATGTTGTCCAAGTTTCGCAGGCATAAAGCAGGGCCATCAAACTGACAGCCCTGTATACTTTGAGCTTGGTCTGTAGCTGCAGGTTTATATGACGACTGGCTGCACATTACAAAACTACATGCAGGAGAGAGCAGTTCACTTAGTTTGCTCTCCTGAGATCTGGGCTGCAATGTGAAAGCAACTAATGGACACCAGCAGTGATGAATGTGGCAAGATAACTTCAGGCTTGTTGATGGTTACATTATACCCATGCTTCACGAACCAGCAGCGCAAACACCCCACTGAAACCAATATAAAAGCAGCACTCTCTTTTTCTCTTTCTCTTTCTCTCTTTCTCGTTCACTCTCTTCCTCTTCCTCTCTTTCACTCTCTTTCTCTCTTCACTTTTTCTCTTTTTCTCTTTCTCTCTCTCTCTTTCTCTTTCTTTTTCTCTCTCTCTCGTTCACTCCCTTTCTCTCTCTTTCTCTTTCTCTTTTTCTCTTTCTCTTTCTCTCTCGTTCACTCTCTTTCTCGCTCCTCTTTTTCTCTTTCTCTTTCTCTTTCTCTCTTTTTCTTTTTTCTTTCTCTCATTCACTCTCTTTTTCTCTCTCGTCCACTTTCTCTTTCTCTTTTTCTCTCTCGTTCACTTTCTCTTTTCTCTCTCTCATTCTCTCTCTCTTTCTCTTTCTCTTTTTCTCGTTCTCTTTCTCTCTCTCTTTCTCTTTCTCTTTTTCTCTTTCTCTTTCTCTCTCGTTCACTCTCTTCTCTTTTTCTCTTTCTCTCTCGTTCACTCTCTTCCTCTCTCCTCTTTTTCTCTTTCTCTTTCTCTTTCTCTCTTTCTCTTTTCTCTCTCTCGTTCACTCTCTTTTTCTCTTTCGTTCACTATCTTTTTCTCTTTCTCTTTCTCTCTCTCTTTCTCTTTTTCTCTTTCTCTTTCTCTCTCGTTCACTCTCTTTCTCTCTCCTCTTTTTCTCTTTCTCTTTCTCTTTTTCTCTCTTTTTCTTTTTCTCTCTCTCGTTCACTCTCTTTTCCCCTCTCGTTCACTTTCTCTTTCTCTTTTTCTCTCTCGTTCACTCTCTCTTTCCCTTTCTCTTTCTTAAATTAAACAAACAACAGAGATGCTCCTCTGCTCACTCAGCTGGAATAACACTACGCTTCCTGTGCTAATGACACTGGACTCATCAAAGAATGCATTTTGTCCCATTGCACCATTTTCCCTGTTTGCTTCGAAAGCGAGAATAAAGTTGCAGAATAATGGAATCATTAATTATCCATTACTTGGGGGTATTGTAGCTCAAACATGTTCTTTGAAATTTCATCTCAAAAATAAAGGTCCTCATTTGGGGAGCTGCACAGAGCACAGTGAATAGAAAGGATCGTGCAGTATTTATTAGTTTGAGTTTCTGTGTATTTTTAGTAGTCATAGGAGGGACGGAATGCTCCTTTAACCCTTTCATCTGTCAGACTGATACTACATTCTGATTGTTGTGAAGCTATCTTTGAATGTTTTCGTTCATTTAGTTACTGATTTATATTTGATAAATTTCTTCTGAATTGTATATAGTTTACCAGCAGTTCATTTCTGGGAAATCTGTCACGAGGAGAAATGTTTAAATGGGAAAGTAAAGCTGCAGTAGAAATAAAAATCTAGGCTTGTATGACTTGGATTTCAGTTTTTTGTACCCTAAATGTGGAGCTAACATTGTTTGGATGACTTTTGACAGAGATCATTTATGCTCTATTTACATTAGGAGTTTACTAGTCCTACCACAGAAGGTGCCAGCACCACAAAATAGGTGAATTTTGAGCCATGCCTCTGACGATGGCACTGCCTCAACCTTCATTGTAAATTCTAATATCTGAGGCAAATGTAGTCAAAGAACATGGACATTGGAAGTGGCTGAAGCACTCTTGGTGCATTCATGCTGCAATTTATAATGCACTTTGCACCAACGCTAAATTTGCAGTGCAAGTCTAGAGCCAGGGACCAACGTGACTCTGGAGCAAAGCAGAGTGAGATGCCCTGGGACCACAGAAGAGAAATAGCTCTGTACCTGCAGGTACTGTTTGGAGCGAGCTGTGCATTGCTCTCCTGAGCAGTATATTTGGACTTCCAGGCAAGCAAGAGCCAAGCAGTACTGCCTGGCTGAAAGCCAGCTACCCAATCTATGACCAGTATCTGCAGTGTGAGTGCAGCCCTACTCCATTCAAGCCAGGTAGAAAAGACAGTTACAGTACCACTGGTTTGGTATAACCTTCCCCTCAACCTTTTAGGACAGTACCAACATTAAAGAAACTTGTCCCACAGTGGATTTCAAATAACTGAATGTGACAAGTTTGGAGGCAGCCTTCAACATTTTTTAAAATTTGTTTATGTGATGTGGGCGTCGCTGGCAAGGCCAGCATTTATTGCCCATCCCTAATTGCCCTTGAGAAGGTGGTGGTGAGCCGCCTTCTTGAACCGCTGCAGTCCGTGTGGTGAAGGTACTCCCACAGTGTTGTTAGGGAGGGAGTTCCAGGATTTTGACCCAGCGACGATGAAGGATCAGCGATATACTTCTAAGTCAGGATGGTGTGAGACTTGGAGGGGAGCTTGGAACTTGAACATGTTCTCTGGTACAGCGATGCTGGTGACACCTGTAAGCAGTTTGAATGTCTTCTATTCAGGATTGTGCACGTACTATAGCGTAACCCAAGGGTATTGCAATAGGACCCACTTGTGATCTGACCTGGGTATTGTGTCTTTCATGTGTGTGCTTCTCCAATCTCTCCAAAGGTGGACTGAAAAACACTGCAGGAGATGAGGTCAGATGCAAAACATTAAGCTGCTTTATTCCTCAGATTGAAGGTGAATGTACAGAGGAATTTAACAAAGCAAATTCTACTTGTTCCACTCAATCTCATTTCTCTCCTCAAAAACTGGGGTAAAAAACCCATGAGCCCTGTTGTTTATTTGTGGCTGACCTACTTGTTTTTTGGCATAACATTTTGTTCTAGACATCTTCTAACTGAAAGAACTGACCTTCTGTATTTTAGCTTCCAGCTCTGGGGCTCAGATCTGGAATTTGCAGTCTCTTGTTTTAAAATCCTGACTGACTCGCAAGCATGTTTTATCCCCTTTTTGTTAATTCTGATCCCAGAAAGTAGACAGGCAGTGACTCTACCACCTTCCTTGTCCACGGATTCACCAGAAGGTCTTGTCAGCCAAACTGGCCACCCACTCTCCTACACTTGTATTCTCATCTCACACCTCAGGCTGTGCCCTTATGAATTGAATCATCTTCATCACACTGGATGTGTGTATATTTTTTGGCCATCTGAGATGAGATAACTAATTTCTTAATGCCCCAAGTTCTTGGTGGAGACTTCTTCAATACCTAGCTTATTAATACCACCTCTCTGTCTCACTGCTGAAGCTTGTGGCTTGTGTGTGAATTCACTGTTTTTAAAGCACAATACAGAAACAGAACTCAATCATAAATAATCTCTGTGTAGAAAGAAAAAAATCAAAAATCCCAAAACATGGCACTGGACTTGTACACTCTTGCACATTTACAATTCTCTGAAAATCAATGCATCTTCTGTTGAAATCGCCTTGCAATATGAATGATGTGTTTTCAGCAGCGGTAAAGCAGGTGTAGGCGAATTTTTTTATGAAGTGCTTTTGAAAATGTGCCTTGTTGCAGCATTTTCTCTTCTGCTCCGTTTTCTTTAAAAACTCCACGACAGTATCACTAGCTTAGCATCCACATTAAATTCTCACAATCCATTACAGTAGAACTTTTACAATGCAGTTATCACAGTTTTTATGAATGCGAAGATAATATATTTGAAATGCTTAGCACAATAAAGTCATCATTTCACTTGAGAATGAACATTGAGAAGTGTCTTGTGAATCTCATTGCCATTCTGACACTGTCCCTTTAAAGATGAAGCATGGGATAAAGTTCAAAAGCAAGAATACTGCCACATTTATATCAGAAATCAGTATCACCTTGATCCTTTTTAAGTGTTAATGATGCGCGGTTACTCTGTCAAACATTCAATTTGACACCAGTTTTCCACACAGTTTCCATACTGTGAGAATCCTGTCACCTGTGGCTCAGGGTTCCTTTCAGATCTTCCGCTGTTTGATTTTCCACTTTGCACACAGTCTCTGCCAGGCTCTTCGGAGCCCAGCTGCTGTCGTTTGATCAGGTGCAGCTCTGGAAAACACAACAGTCTCGTGAGTTCAGAGTACCATGAACTGAGCTGTGGGAATGTTAAAACAGTTTCGCATTCTGTTTCCAGTCCCAGTAGATTGGCGTACAGAGGTTCATGGCCTTCGGGAGCCACCCTTCTCTGCTCATGTTTGTTGGTGCCACCATTCCTGAAAACATTCCCACAAACACATTGTTCGCTGTCTATATATGCTTTGTATCTGATTTGTATTCCCTCACTTTACCTGACGAAGGAGCAGCGCTCCGAAAGCTCGTGATTTCAAATAAAACTGTTGGACTATAACCTGGTGTTGCGCGACTTCTCATTTTTGAAAACATCAAGAGGTAGGTGAAGACCAATAAAAGAAAAAGAAAGACTTGCATTTATATAGCGCCTTTCATGACCACCAGATGTCTCAAAGTGCTTTACAGCCAATGAAGTACTATTTGAAGTGGAGTCACTGTTGTAATGTGGGAAACGTGGCAGCCAATTTGCGCACAGCAAGGCCCCACAAACAGATAATGACCAGATAATCTGTTTTTGTTATATTGGTTGAGCGGTAAACATTGGCCAGGACTCCAGGGATAACTCCCCCGCTCTTCTTCGAAATAGTGCCATGGGACCTTTTACATCCACCTGAGAGAGCAAACAGGGCCTCGGTTTAACATCTCATCTGAAAGATGGCACCTCTGACAGTGCAGCACTCCCTCAGCACTGCACTGGAGTGTCAGCCTAGATTTATGTGCTCATAAGAACATAAGAACATAAGAAATAGGAGCAGGAATAGGCCACTTGGCCCCTCGAGCCTGCTCCGCCATTCAATAAGATCATAGCTGATCTTGGGCTCAAAGCCACTTCCCTGCCCGCTCCCCATAACCCTTCACTCCCTTATCTTGCAACAATCTGTCTATCTCCACCTTAAATGTATTTAATGACCCAGCCTCCACAGCTCTTTGCAGCAGAGAATTCCATAGATTTACGACCCTCTGAGAGAAGAAATTCCTCCTCATCTCAGTTCTAAAAGGGCGACCCTTTATTCTGAAACTATGCCCCAGAGTTCTAGATTTCCCCACGAGAGGAAACATCCTCTCTGCATCTACCTTGTCGAGCCCCCTCAGTATCTTATATGTTTCAATAAGATCAAGTCTCTGGAGTGGGACTTGAACCCACAACCTTCTGACTCAGAGGCGAGAGTGCTACCAACTGAGCCACAGCTGACAGGTCTCTGATGCCTTTTAAAATTATTTTTCTTTTGATCTCTGAAGGCCACAAGCCATTGATGGTGGGAAAGCAGACCATCTCTTGTCAATGGCACGTGTTTAATATAAAACTACTTTTACCTAACCAAAGCCAACCTTTCCATGACCTCCCTCTCTCTCTCTCTCACTCAACAATGAGTTTCCTGCTATTCATTTTAACCTTCCTGTTAGGCTCATGCAAGGGTCTCCTCAGAGTATGAACCTAAAAAAAGCCATTGCTGATCTGTCACCATTAGTACTTGGTCAACACAAATCATCTTTGGGTACACAGACTTTCTTTTTTTATTTTTTTATTGATTTCAATGTAGGTTTACCAGTACAGACATAAAGGCTGCGATTTCACCTCCCTGGGCGGGGTCATGGTGGGAGAGGTTGGTGGCGGGCCATAAGCCCGTTGCTGTCTTCATCCTGCTGAAAAAAAAGATCTTGCCGTAATGGGCCTTGTTAAGCCTGCCCTGCGCATTACCCGGCCCAATTAAAAGGTGTGGGTCTGGTGATGTCAGCGCTAACGCGTTTGGTGTCAGTATATTTAAAGGGGCCATGGCCCCATTTAATCTCACTTCTGATTTTGACAGGCTACAGTGCTGACATTAGTTGTTGGTGTGGAACATGACTTCACAGAGGCAGAGGGCTGCTCCTCGCTTCAGCGATGACTCCCTCCGTGTTCTTGTGGAGGGAGTCCGAGCATGCAGGGAGATTCTCTTCCCTGCCACTGGGTGGAAGAGACCGCCCCAGGAGAACAAGGCAGCCTGGCTGCATATAACAGAGGAGGTTACCAGCAGGTGTGTGGTGATGCAGACCTGGGTGCAGTGCCGCAAGCACTTTAATATCTTCTAAGATCAAGAAAAGTGAGCATAAAGCCACACTTACCTTCATGCTGCGGTGCCTGTCATCATATCCCCATCACTCCGCATTCCCTACCCTACTCCTGCACATCCCTACTCAAACCAACATCCCTTGCACCTTTACCCCTATCTATCTATCTATCTATCTATCTGCATTATCACATCCCTATCTTACTAAGCACCCCTCACACTGACCCTCATCCGAATGCAATGACACCATCTAACAACACAAAAGGAGGCAATTTGGTATTGCCAACCCACTCCATCATTGTCTCCCTCTAAAGATTTAACCCATCCATTCCTTACACTCATTCCATCACTCTCACTCAAACTTCTCTTCTTTCCCTCCTTGCAGGAAAAGAGAGCCCACAATAAGAGGGAGAGGGAGAGAACGGGAGGAGGCTCTCAATCCATGGCCATTCTCACAAGTGCAGAGGAGGCAGCCCTGGACATTAGTGGAGTGGTGGACCAGCCGGAAGTGCGGGACGGAGAGAGGGGCTCATCAGAACAACCTGGTGACAGAATCATTTTCCATACACCTACATGGCATTCATCAGTCACTCATATGGGGGCTGATGTCAAGAGAAATTGAATGCTCATCATGTGAATAATGTTATCTGTATCAATCGACATATCATATAGGGAGGAGGAGGCTCCATGAATGTCCCCATCCTCAATGATGTTGGAGCCCAGCACGTGAGTGCAAAAGACAAGGCTGAGGCGTTTGCAACCACCTTCAGCCAGAAGTGCCGAGTGGATGATCCATATCGGCCTACTCCCAAGGTCCCCACCATCACAGAAGCCAGGCCACTTCCAATTCGATTCACTCCACGTGATATCAAGAAACGGCTGAGTGCACTGGATACAGAAAAGGCTATGGGCCCTGACAACATTCCGGCTGTCGTAGTGAAAACTTATGCTCCAGAACTAGCCGCACCTCTAGCCAAGCTGTTCCAGTACAGCTACAAAACTGGCATCTATCCGACAATGTGGAAAACTGCTCAGGTATGTCCTGTCCACAAAAAGCAGGACAAATCCAAACCGGCCAATTACCGCCCCATCAGTCTACTCTCAATCATCAGCAAAGTGATGGAAGGTGTCGTCGACAGTGCTATCAAGCGATGCTTACTCACCAATAACCTGCTCACTGATGCCCAGTTTGTGTTCCGCCAAGACCACTCGGCTCCCGACCTCATTACAGCCTTGGTCCAAACATGGACAAAGGAGCTGAATTCCAGAGGTGAGGTGAGAGTGACTGCCTTTGACATCAAGGCAGCATTTGACCGAGTGTGGCATCAATGAGCCCTAGTAAAACTGAAGTCAATGGGAATCGGGGGGAAAACTCTCCACTGGCTGGAGTCATACCAAGCACAAAGGAAGATGTTTGTGGTGGTAGGTGGTCAATCATCACAGCCCCAGGACATCACTGCAGGAGTTCCTCAGGGCAGTGTCCTAGGCCCAACCATCTTCAGTTGCTTCATCAATGACCTTCCCTCCATCATAAGGTCAAAAATGGGGATGTTCGCTGATGACTGCACAGTGTTCAGCGCCATTCGCAACTCCTTAGATAATGAAGCAGTCCATACCCGCATGCAACAAGACCCGGATGACATTCAGGCTTGGGCTGATAAGTGGCAGGTAACATTGGCGCCACACAAGTGCCAGGCAACAAGCGAGAGTCTAACCACTGTCAGAAAAACATTTTTTTCCCACCCGACCCGCCACCAAACATGCCCACTGACACCCTGAAAAACTCCCCCCAAAGAGATTGTGGAGTGAGATAGGAACATACATACATAACAGGAGTAGACCAATAAGCCCATCAAGCCTTCTCCACCATTTTATCAGCCACAGTAGTTAATGTTCCCTCTATTTTTGGGGGGCTGTGTGGCCCATTCAAAATTCCGTGCATGCGCTGTTTTCCAATTAAGAGCCAACTGCGCAGGACCTCCACGACACTGCGCAACCGCACCGCTTAAAGGGGACATTGACGGTAGTTCTATCTTTTTCATCCATGCTTTTATTATTTCCAGACTCGACTATTTCAATGCTTTCCTGGCCGACCTCCCATCTTTCACCCTTAAACTTAAACTCATTCAAAACTTTCCTTGTGTGGTCAAGTTTTTCTTGAATTTGCATTGAATCACCATAGCTCAGATTAGTTCATGTCCTCTTGTTGTAGAGTCCCCTGTTAGAAGGAAGAGTTATTCACTATTTTCCCCATCAATTCCGTTCATTATTTTCAACACCTCAACCAGATAATTTCTTAACCTCCTTATCTCCAGGAAATATTACCCCTTATCTCCAGGAAATATTACCCAAGTTTACCCAATCTCTCATTGTAACTCAATCCCTTCATGCTAGGTATCATTCTGGTGAATCATTGCTGGGCTTTCTTCAAAGCCAGTATATCACTCCAACAGTGAGAAACCCAAAGATGCCTGACTCCATGTGAAGCAATCCAAAATTGGAAAAATAAATAATTTAAATTCTCAGGTTCTGGTGGTGATTCAGTTAAGACTTGTACTGCTTGTTTTCAAATCCCTCCATGGCCTTGCTCCTCCCTACCTCTGTAACCTCCTCCAGGTTCACAACCTTCCGAGATATCTGCGCTCCTCCAATTCTGGCATCTTGCGCATCCCCGATTTTAATCACTCCACCATTGGCAGCAGTGCCTTCAGCTGCCTATTCCCTAAGCTCTGGAAATCCCTCCCTAAACCTCTCCGCCTTGCTATCTCGCTATCCTCCTTTTAAGACGCTCCTTTAAAGCCTACCTCTTTGACCAAGGTTCGGTCATCTGTCCTAATATCTCCTTAGGCGGCTCAGTGTCAAATTTTGTTTGATAACGCTCCTGCGGAGCACCTTGGGACATTTCACTATATTGATGGTGCAATATAAATGCAAGTTTTTGTTGCTGCGTGTAAAATAATATATACCTACTACATATTGTGAGGAGCAGTAAATAAGTGTGACATAGTACTTCCTGATATTTCAGAAATTGTCGGATTATTGTACTAATGCTGGTCAGCAACTCCTTCCCCCCCAGCATAAAAAATGTGATAACTAATTTGATGTGTAAATTGGTCATGTTGCTTAATAGGCTGCAAGCAATCATTATTCTGTCTAACCCATGGAACCTTATAATTTCACATGTTAAACCTTTCTGTCATTATTTTGTCCTTAACTTGTGTAACCTTGGCTATGTCTATAAACGTATGAGATTTCCAGCTGAGCCTCAATAATCAGTAGATATGGAATATGGAAACACTGATAGATCATTGAGTGCTGGAATGGTTACAAATTTTGTTTTCCATACCAACATGATCCTATTCAATTATTGCCTTCAAACATCATGGAATTTGGCAATGAGGTTTCTTTGCAAGAAAAGATTAAAGAGATGTGTTTGCAAGAGTCATCTGAATCTGTTACATATAACAAATACTCTATGTGAGAAGTCGCACAACACCAGGTTATAGTCCAACAGCTTTATTTGAAATCACAAGTTTTCGGAGCGCTGCTCATTCGTCAGGTGGACTTCACCTGACGAAGGAGCAGCGCTCCGAAAGCTTGTGATTTCAAATAAAGCTGTTGGACTATAACCTGGTGTTGTGCGACTTCTCACTTTTGTCCACCCCAGTCCAACATCGGCATCTCCGCATCATGGCTACTATAAATACTCTATGAGCACAGAGAATTGATGCAGTTCAGGAGAGCTGCAAGTCACATACACTATATTTGGTCTTTTCTCCTACTCGAGTAATCCCGCTCGGCTTGTTAAACTACCGAATGTACAACACAATTTGTGTTATATTTGTATATGAGTGTCTCACCTCCTGACTCCCCAAAGCCTTTCCACCATCTACAAGGCACAAGTAAGGAGTGTGATGGAATACTCTCCACTTGGAATACAGCTCCAACAACACTCAAGAAGCTCGACACCATCCAAGACAAAGCAGCACGCTTGATTGGCACCCCATCCACCACCTTAAAAAACATTCACTCCCTCCACCACCAGCGTACCGTGGCTACAGTGTGTACCATCTACAAGATGCACTGCAGCAACTCGCCAAGGCTTCTTCAACAGCACCTCCCAAACCCGCGACCTCTTCCACCTAGAAGGACAAGGGCAGCAGGCGCATGGGAACACCACCACCTCCAAGTTCCCCTCCAAGTCACACACCATCCTGACTTAGAAGTATATCGCCGATCCTTCATCATCGCTGGGTCAAAATCCTGGAATTCCCTCCCTAACAGCACTGTGGGAGTACCTTCACCACACGGACTGCAGCGGTTCAAGAAGGCGGCTCACCACCACCTTCTCAAGGGCAATTAGGGATGGGCAATAAATGCTGGCATTGCCAGCGATGCCCACATCCCATAAATGAATTAAAAAAAATATATATTTTCTGCCTATGTGGGATCCTATAATTACTTTAAAATAGATTATGCATTACATGACTTGCATGATAAGATTATGAAACCAATTGTATGGAGTCTGTGATACTGTATATCACATTATAGTCCATGCTTGGACATGGTCAGTAGGCTTGTTTAGATTTAAAAGGTTCAGCGTAACTGCTCTCATAACTCAGTGGGAATGTATACTGCATTGGGTGGTAATGAGTCCTACAGACCAGGAAGGTCCCATGTTTGATCTCTGATCTGTGCTGAGTTAGCTGACTTCAGTCCAAAGGGTAGTGTGGATGCTGTAGTTGGCCTCCGCATCCCAGGTTAACGAGGATAACGATTGCCCAGTAACCACTGGTGGAATTCCATGTCCCTGGATGTTGGGTGAGAACAAGATTGGCCTCTGCTGTGATGCCACCAGAGTTGAAAAGCCTGTTGACACTGACTGTCTGGACTTGCATATGAAGAATGGTCTATTAGGCAAGATATTGAAAAACACCTACTGTTCCAAAAACTGTACCTCAGCATGGAAAGGAGGCAAAGAGACAGAAAGTTGATGAAAAGCAAAGTATTCCAGTAAAGCTTCCAAATAAAGCCAGTCAATCACCACAAACAAAGCCTCTAATACATAACTATCACCAAGCAACAATCCCTCCACACGGGTCTGAAATCATTTCAAAACCCCATTAACGATTTGGACTCAGTAACGGTTTGGACTCTGTAATTGGAAGTACAATTTCTAAATTTACGGATGACACCAAATTCAGGGGGTATAGCTAATACAAAGGAAGAATGTGACAAAACACAAGAAGACATGAATAAACTTGCAGAATGGTCGTGTAATTGGCAAATGAGTTTCAATATAGGTAAGTGTGAGGTGGTGCATTTTGGTAGGAAGAATAAGGAGCCCACATACTGCTTGGATAATAAGAGTCTAAATAGGGTAGAGGAGCTAAGGGTTCTGGTGGTACAGATACACAAATCACTAAAAGTAGTGACACAGGGTTAATAAGGCCATAAAAAACAAACAAAGCACTGCGGTTCAGGGTTCATTTATAGAGGGATAGAATTGAAAATCAAAGAAGTTATGTTAAACTTGTATAGAACCTTGGTTAGACCACACTTGGAGTACTGTGCACAGTTCTGGTCTCCATATTATAAAAAGGATATCGAGATATTGGAGAAGGTGCAAACAAGATTCACAAGGATGATACCAGAACTGAGAGGATATACTTATCAGAAAAAGCTGAACAGGCTGGGGTTCTTTTCTCTAGAAAAGAGAAGGCCAAGGGATGACCTGATAGAGGTCTTTAAGATACTGAAAGGTTTTGATAGGGTACACGTAGAGAAAAGGTTTCCACTTGTGGGGAATCCAAAACTACAGGTCATAAATAAAAGTTACTATTAAATCCAGTCGGAAATTCAGGAGAAACTTCTTTACCCAAAGAGTGATAAAAATGTGGAATGCGCTACCACAAGGACTAGTTGAGGCATAGACGTATTTAAGAGGAAGCTAGATGAGTACATGAGGGAGAAAAGGAATAGAAGGGTATGCTGAATTGGTGAGATGAAGAGGTGTGGGAGGTGCTCATGTAAAGCATAAATGCCGGCATAGACCAGTTGGGTTGAATGGCCTGTTTCTGTGCTGTGCAGAGTCAATAGTAACTAGATGTAGCTTGATACTAAGGATGCCAAAAACGTCTTTGGGTTTTTTCTGCTTCTATGACACTTTTGCAAAGATGGTGTCGCAGCGATTGCTGCTGAGCCGGGAAGCAGCAGTTTGAGAAATAGCTTTGGACGTTGTGAATTGGTTGGTGCCTAGTTGTTCCAGCAGGCATCTGAAATCTAGCAAAGATTATGAGCACAACAGTTGCTTTCACTTGCAGGGGGTAAATAAATGTAAATTGGGCTATATAGTCACTGTTTTTAAACTTGTCATGCTGTTTGGGGGCATTTGTTTATTAAATACAAATCTCTAATTAATGTCAATAAAACTGGTGCACTATTAGTAAATCCTGACAAATGTATCTCTTTGTCAAAATCTAGCATGCTTGTAGCTGTCAACCATTTTAAATCTGTAATAAACAAATGGGCAGCCATTTCATAGTTTGGACAATCACTGTAGAGTGCAGTTGCAATTGATGGTGAAATTGAAAACTTTCAAACCCATTTTGTGGTGAACTGAATTGTGATCATAACTGCATAGAATATGACACAAATTAATAAAAAGCACACACAATATAAAGTGGGGCTCATTAACATAAATGGGCACCATTATCTCTCTTCACTTTTGTATCAGAATGACTTATCTCTTGTGATGTTTCTTTTAGAGTGGAGTTGGCTGGATGGAGGAAGTGATGATACCAGTTAGTATTTATTTGTGGGTCAAGGAGGGGGTGAAGAGATCTCAATCATTGCTGTAACCATGGTAATAATGAATTCCCTTATCCCTTTGTAAGAAACCAGATGGTAAGAAGAGCAAAAATGGAAAATGCAGGAAACACTCAGCAGGTCAGATGGCATCTATGGACAGAATAAATGCGTCAATGTTTTGGACGTCGAACCATTGTCAAAACAAAGGGCTTTGTGTTTTTTTATTTTACAAATTTCCAGAAGTTTATTTATTGCATTTTGTTTTTAAAAGTAAGACACAAACCAGGTCCTAGTTTTGATTTCCATTTTGTGTGCTGAGTTAGCTGAGGCAATGATAGGGGTGGTACAATTGGCCTCAAGTGGCCTTGAGTTGGGGAGTGTTTCCACTTCTGGGGCTAGCTTATCCGCCACTATCTCGGGCTAAAATAGAGTAAGATAGCAGCGGAAATGGCAGGAAAAGAGGGTGTTGATGCCTACTGCTGCCTCCCAGCGCCAACATTGATTTTCCTCCCCTGCACTCACTGAAATTGCTTCTAGCCAGCGTTATGCCACCTGTTGTGTGTACATACTGGCTGGGGGATGGTGTCCTTCCTACCACCTGCCTCTGTTACTACCATTCACTGGGAACATCTGGTGGAAGGGGCAGTAGCCCAGGATAGTGGTAGTAATGCCCACCGAAGTACAACAATGCAAGGAGAGGACCTACTAAAGGCCTCGTCTCCCTCCACTCACTTACCTGTGTAGGTTTTAATCTCTGCCAAGACTACAACAACAACAACTTGTATTTATATAGTGCCTTTAACGTAGTAAAACGTCCCAAGGCGCTTCACAGGAGTATTATAAGACAAAAAAATTGACACCGAGCCACATAAGGAGAAATTAGGGCAGGTGACCAAAAGCTTGGTCAAAGAGGTAGGTTTTAAGGAGCCTCTTAAAGGAGGAGAGAGAGGCGGAGAGGTTTAGGGAGGGAATTCCAGGGCTTAGGGCCTAGGCAACAGAAGGCACGGCCACCAATGGTTGAGCGATTACACACAAGATTGCAGCCCCTGCCCTCTTTGGGGCTTTACTGCCCTTTAAGGTCTGGCATCTCCGCTGCAGCACAGCCGGAGTTTCCTTGGTGTCACTGGCAAAGTTCCCTCTAAATTTTGTTGTTGTACGCGACCAGTTTTTTCAACGCGCGGTATTTGAGAGTTTGTGAGTGCTATCTTCAAGATTGCTGCGCGCCCACGCACGCGCGCAGCTTAGAAGGAATATTGGTCACTGGCGGACACTTGGTGGTGGGAATCCCACCAGAAGCCCGCCATGCATCAATAATGAACCCTGGCCCAGGAAAATGAGACGCGAGCACCGAATCTAGGCAGACACATCAGTGCAATACTGAAGGAGTGCTGCACTGTTGGAGGTACCATCTTTCAGATGAGACGTTAAACCGAGGCCCCGCCTGCGCTCTCGGGTGGACGTAAAAGATCCCACGCCACTATTCGAAGAAGAGCAGGGGAGTTCTCCCAGTGTCCTGGCAAATATTTCTCCCTCAACCAACATCACTAAAACAGATTACCTGGCCGTTATCACATTGCTGTTTGTGGGACCTTGCTGTGCTCAAAATTTGCTGCTGCGTTTCCTACATTGCAACAGTGACTACACTTCAAAAGTACTTCATTGGCTGTAAAGTGCTTTGGGATATTCCTGAGGTTGTGAAAGGTGCTTACATAAATGGAAGTCTGTCTTTCTATGTTAGAGGGGCAGGCTGAAGTCCCGCTCCACTGGAACACACCACAAAGAAGGAAATGCAGCCCTGATCTCTGGTGACTTTGTGCGTGTCTGAATGTTAGGTGAGGTCAGGGTTCAAGCTTGGCTGTTACGCTCCCTGTGCTTAAATAGCCTGCTGACACTCACTATCAAGACTCACACGTGAATAATGGCCACTGGGGATAGCTACGGCAGGATGCTTAGTACTTATTGAACTGTACCTCATCAAGAGGTCAGTGCTTTTGGGAAAGGAGGTGAGAGGTGAAAAATGGAAGAGAAAAATGGTGAGCAATTTATAAAAGAAAGGCAGTGAGTGAATAAGCGCAAGGAGTGAATTTCCATGGGGCTTCACAACAACAACAACAACTTGCATTTATATAGCATCTTTAACGTAGTAAACTAATCCCAAGGCGCTTCACAAGACTGTTATCAAAGGCTCCTGCTCACCTGCTGTAACTTCGATAATGGGCATCCGATTACAGTATTATGCAAATAGGTTTTCCGTAGCCTCCACATCCTTAAGCTTATGAATTCGGTCATGGAAACAGCCAATGTTGGTTATGCCATTTTTCCAGGGTATTCGCTGCTCCTCCGCTGAAGTTACGGTGGAAGATGTAGGAGAATCCCTGTGGGAATTCACCCCACCCCCCCTAGTTTTTAACCAAGTTTTTAGTACTTGGCTGAACTAAATGGCGATGGAATTATTTCAAGATACAGTTGTGAGGCGATTACCATATATGTTAATGTCATTATAGCATTAAAATAATAGATTGACCGAAGGATCATGTTTGTAATTTGGTGTAGTGACTGATAATTGCTGAATCACACGTTCTTTTATTGAAAGAACCGACAACATATCACGTGGACATTGACAAGGGCCCACTGAACCGAACATTTAGATTAGCCTGACAGACGTTTTTTTGGGGAAATGTAATTAAAATGTTTTGTAATCTATGTGAAGTGTTGATAGAAGGGCCATTCTCCAGCAAATTGTACATCATTTCCTTATTGCTATTGCCACTAGTGTCAAGCACTCAGTGATTGTATTATGTTCTGAGGGTCTCCAGCGGACTCCTCCCATTCACTGTATCTTGGGTATCATCAGAATACATTAAAGTCCTGCTTCCAGCCCTTTTACGCCACACTTGATTTGCTGATGCTTATGACTGCCAAAGCAGGATATAGAATACATGAAAGCACATAAATCTGGTTGGTATGTGCACTGGTGCATAAAAAGAAATGTAGTCTGCTGAGTTTACAATAGCTTTACTCTCATTATAGCAATGAACAAGCACCCCATAGCCAGACTGTTCCTCGAAATGAACATTCTTCCCACAAGAAATGGCAGGTTTGATTGGTGGGTTATTATCATTTAATATAGCAATCTATTCTTTAGCCAATCACTTTTAAAACACAATAATTTATATAGAACTTATGACTTTTTAAATCACCCTTTGTTAATAATTATATTTGATATAAATGCTAAGCTGGCTCGATTTACCTGAGCACTTCTTCCAACCAAGCTTGGTGTCAAGATCACGGAATAATGTTATGAATGGGCATCTGATTACATTACCATGTGAATAGGTTTTGAGTAGCCCCCACATCCTTAAGCTTAAGAATTTGGTGATTCCCAGATCAGAAAACGAATGCCGCAGACAGTCCATTCTACCACATTAAAAGAAAAGTAACATGATTACTCCACAAGCTCTCAGAACCAAATGAAGGCAGGCAAGATGTGTCAATTATCAAGAGTCAGGTGCTGCAGCTCCACCAATCACTTGCACAGTGTCTTAGGTTACAGAGGGACTTTGTCTCACGTGTCATCACAAAGGTTTCGCTCTCATGAACAAGATCTTGCACCGCAGTAGTGAAGAATATAGTGTGTGGAGTCCAGTAGGAGAAAGGCGAAGGAAAGTTTAAAGAGGAAACACTTTCATTATGAAGTAGCAGTCACATTGTGAATATTTTTACCTCCTGTCTTCTTCTTCCTGTCTCACATCATTTCATTCTGAAGGTGAGAGCAACTATCAAAAAACTTCCATTGACTGAAAACCAGCTACGAAAACGCAGAGGGGAAGAAATTGGGCACCTTAATGTCTCCCGTTAGCATCTCCGGTGGGCGCTAAGGGGGCGCTGAGCACTTACCCACCAGGCGGGGCGAGAAGATCGACTCCTGCTATATTCGGCGGGAGGTTTGCGCCGGTGGTATGGTGTTGCGCCACTATCTCCTTCACCCGGAGATCGTGACGTCATCGCTGTGCGCATCGCCCCGGTAGCACCCCAGACCCGAACTTCGGTTCCTCCCCCTGCAGCATCACCGGGCGATGACACCGACAGCTGCAGGAGGCATTGTTCGGGAGGCCGAGCGCTTCGGGGTCAAAAGTTAAAGGGGAGGTTGCCGAGGTAAGTTCCTAAATTTCTGAAATGGTTTTGTTCAATTTATTTTGCTTCTCCTGGGCCGCGATCGATCTGCCCGGCACTCTGCTGGAGTGCATGGGGCTGATCGAGCCGGATCGCAGCTGCCGTCGGCGACCAGCTAACTGGTCCCAATGCAGAGCCTGCAGCGATGGCCCTTCCCTTTAAGGGAGGGAAGGAGCCTCGGATCACGGGAACGCTGCACGGGACATTGTGCAGCGCTGCACCTCCCCCGCCCCGCCTGCGTCCTTTTGCGCTCCAGGAAGGAAGTGGAGCACTTGATTTAGCACTCCACTTCTTCCTGGAGCGCTAAACCCAATTTCATGAAAGGTGGTAATCATTAGTGCCTGGCGCTAAGTTCCTCAGCTTTCAAAGTTTACTGCCCCCAAATGGGGCGATAATGAATTTCTCCCCCAGAATGTGAAGAGTGTTAGTCACCAAAATCCATCAAACATGGAAGTAACTGTAGCCAATTTTAAAATTCATACAACCCAGGTGAGTTCAGCTAATGCAGCACTGACCAGAGACTGAATCTGGGACCTGCACTGTGTGTATCACTTAACTTTTTACTGCCCAACCCTGTTGATCCATCAAGAGATCTCTAATGCTTTTAGACTGAAGACTTCTTCAGTTAGCTTCTGTACAGCAGCCAAGATGAAGAGAGAAGCCAATGGGAAGTCCCAGCTTTGATTCTCGGTCTGTACTGGTCCTTTTAGGTGCGGGCCTACAATTGACGCCCATGTCCTTGGACTAAGAAGGGAAAAGTCGACCAGGCTTCTTGATTTGATTTCTGTCCAATGAGCCCTGTTGGAAGTGCATATGTCAGGTGAGGATGGAGCACACCGCTAGCCCCCACAGTGGAGGAGTGCACCAGCATTCAGTGCCTAAGCTTGTATGTAAAAAAAAATGGGCATTTGGGTGAGGTAAGGGAGGGCTGCAGGTGCATGTGAAACGGTGTCCTTTATTAATAATAATAATAATAATAATAATAATAATAAAGCATAATAACCACACTTAGGAGAGGAGGAATAAGGAAAAATAATTAGAGGGAAATTAGCAGAGGGAAAAAAGTTCACAATTTTTCCATGTATTTGGGAACATATAAAGAAAAATATGTATTTTTTCAAAAAAGGAAAATGTTAAACTACTCCAATTATAGGGTTGCATGTAGCAGATCCTAATGAAACCATTTGAAGCTCTTAGCACCTTCTGAAAATTGGAAAACAAACCACTCCTGGTCCACATATGGGACCACTTGCCCTCCCAGCATATTGCTGCACCACTCTGTTGATTGTGCATTCGTTGCAGGTTGTTCGGGTTGGATGCTTATCTTATGAATTTAAATTTGACTTTAGCAAAATCAAGGGTTTGACTGAAATTAACAACATTTTAAAAATGCCTCTTGTAACCATAATTACAATACATGCAGAATAGAATGGAAAGCAACATTTTGAAATAACCTCAATATAAAAAATACAGTCCAATGAATAGAATTAAATTCTACTGAGAATCATCGAGCCAGCTAGAATAAAGCAGTAAGACAGTGTTGAGACAAGGGACCAAAATTCATTCCTCTGCAGCTGTTTCTCTCTTTAAAATCGCTGTGCGCTAAAGCTTCTTTTAATTCCTTTAATGATTTCCCTTTTTAGTTATTGCTTTAATTTTTTACTCTTTCAGCCACAAAGGACTAAGAATGAGTACAACCGGGACAGCAAATCAGCTCCATTGATCCTGGCTCAAGCTTTTAAAATATTGATACTCAAGCACATTAACCAATCAAGTCAATTTCAAGCAACTTTGATCTTTATTTTGTTCCCATTCCAAAAAAAAAATTCAAAGTAAGGACATGCTCTGCTTTCACAGACAAGCGCGTTTCCCCCCCCAAGCAATAAGCAGGCATCTCCAGAAGTTCAGCATTGTCCACAGATTTTTTTTCCGAAAAATGGCATTTGATGACCATTTGGTTTTAACCTCAGTAAAGCACCAGCAAAACAAAGAAGATAAAAGTAGCCATTAATGAGAGTTCAGCTGCCACAGTTCTCAGAACCCTATTTACACAAAGGCCATGTCAGCACTAAGCGAGTTGAAGTTTATTGGTTTGAAGTGGTGATTGTGAATTACTTCATTACAGCTCATGATATATGCACTCGAGAGTCAGCCATTGTCCAGACAGAATTAACATTATTGTTATAAATTGTTCTACTGAGGGAGGAGAAAATGAATGCTTATCCTTACAAGAGGGCTCTTTTCTCTGCCTGCCTGCTAGAATTTATTTTAGCTTTTCGTAATTTAGAAGCACCTTTGGTGGAACCAGTTTTATTATTTGGGTGAACAATGATACAATAATATCAGAAATACGGATAATAGGAGAAGATGGGTAGGTCATCAAGGCAGCCCACCTCACCCAATGTGGGATATTAGTCCAGCATTCAAGGAAATGCATTTTGTGATGAAAACTACATCCCACAACCTCTCTGGAAGAGTCTGTCCCCTGTAAGACTTTGTGCCTGTGCCTGCGTCAATTTTGTAGGGTGAGATTTTCCGATCTCTTTGGGGTTTGGCCTTCATTTTAGGGGTCCTGAAGTTGGGTTTCGGAAGGCTCATTGAAATATATTAGGACAATCAACCAATGACACCCAAACAACAACTTGCATTTATATAGCGCCTTTAACGTAGTAAAACGCCCCAAGGCGCTTCACAGGAGCGTTATCAAACAAAATTTGACGACATTTTAGCAAAAGATTTATTTTTATAATCGGCCCAAAGTAAAATTTTCTTACACACTGACTGTGATAGACATCTAGCAGTAGTGTAGATCAGTCCCTCATTGTATCAAGGTAGCTGGAAAAATACTTCCATCATGAACATGTAGGTAAGTGTTGCTACTTTCAGGTCTGCTATAGATAGTCTCTTGAATACAGTATAACTGGTCATTCCTGTAAGCAGTCTGAGTGTCATGCATCGAGATGTGCTGTGCTGTTTAATATCTAATTATACAACCCAGAGATGTGAGCGAAAGAACTTGCATTTATATAATTTTGTTCAGGATGTCCCAAAGCGCTTAACAGCCAATGAAGTACTTTTTAAAGTGTAGTCACTGTTGTAAGACTAGCAGTTAGATTGTCTGTAAGCACAAAATCTAGGCTGACATTTCAATGCAGTACTGAGGGAGTGCTGCACTGTCGGAGGTGTCATCTTTCAGATGAGACGTTAAACCGAGATCCTGTCTGCCCTGTCAGATGGACTTAAACGATCCCATGGCACTATTCGAAGAAGAGCAGGGGAGTTCTTCCCGATGTCTCTGCCACCTGTGCCCACAAGCCGTGCAGCTTGGCAGGATATCTTCCTGATGTTTGTTAAGAAGAACACGTCCCTCCTCCTGCCGAGCCCCTCCACCAGTATCTCCAATGCAATATCTGAAAAGCGCAGGGCCCTTGAAGGATCTGTTTGACCTGCCATCTCCTGAGTTGCCTTCCGGTTGCCTGCAGCCAAAGTGCACCTCCCCTTTAACAGGTGAAGGCTGCCTTTAAATATAGTCAGGAACACCGGATATTCAAGTCCCTGATCAGACGAGCAGGATTTGTGCTGGCAGCCCACCCATTTTATGATAACGAGGGTCCTTGACCAATTTTACTTTCTAGCTCCGTCCATCAGGTGTGCGCTGTCAGAGCAGCACCAATTCTAGGCTGGGAAACAGGCCCACACGAATTTCACACTAACAGTCTTGCACTTACTCTTTCGATAGATTGGTGAAATGTAATCAGACAACAAACATTGATTTACATGTTTTGGAACCTGGCAATACAACACTGACAGGCACAGAATAGACAGGATGCTTAATACCAACTGCATTTTGTTATCAGAGTGAGGACAGTGGGTAGCAGTAATTGAGTATTACCAACGCTCATAATTTTCTCTCAAAAAATCCATCATCTTCCACTCATGCCTGTCTCTTTATTAGTATTGATATTACCGGGCTGCTCATTTTTAGTCATCTTTGGTTGTGACAATTAAAATTGTAATTAATGACCAAGTCAAAGTCAGACAGGGAGACAGGAAGCAGTGTAGAATCCTTAACAACACCCGATTAGGGTAGAGACTGCAGCAGGTATGTGCTTGTTAGAAAAATCCCCCAAACAATGTTAAAGAAATGACTCACACTCTGAAAGCAGACACACCGAATTAAAGGTGTTCAGTGCTCCTACCTCCTGATCACTCTTTTCCTGTTGACCTCTTTCTCTGCATTGTCCTGCTTTTTACAGTCAGTTGTTCCTGTGCGTTTTATGTGAATATGGAAGTGTGAAAGCACTAAGAACAAAAGTTACAGAAACAATTAAACTTTTATTCTCTTTTCCCAGTCCTTTTGCTTCTTACTTTTTTAAACTTTCTGACTATTCTATGTTTTTTTTTCTCTTCTGCTATCTATTGTTTTCTTTGCCCGCCTCCATTCTTGGTTTCTCTTTCTTTCTCCCTCCCAGCTGCTAAATTATTCACAGCACAGAATCTTTCCTCTATCTCTCTCTCTCTTCTGTTGATTTTTCTCTGCCTAATATCATTTCCCATATATCCTTACAGATGCAATAAAGTTCTTGGGCAGGAGTTTCCGTTAGGTTGCGCAGATATTTTTTCCAGCGCAATTCGCCCGAAATCAGCCAAACCAGCGCAAATTCCGTCCAGCATAAATCGCGTTTCCGCGTTCTTTCACGCTAGTAACACCGCGCGAGAAGCCAGCCCCCCGCTCACAAAACTGCCCACCACCCCCCCAGATCGAATTAATCACCATTGCAAGTATCCGCTAATTGCACACATTGGTGGGCCTGCGAGGAGGTTCCTAAAATTAAGTTGGTTCGTTAAGGTGCAAGGACACTAATTGGCACGTTTTAAAAGCTTTTGAATAAAATTTTTATTTACTAAAACTGTACACCAATATAACTAGCAAATGGTTCCATATAGATTTTTTAAGTTATTTTCAGTTATTTAAAATTGGGTTACTCACAGTTGGTGGACTAGACACTCTGATTAAAAGCTTATTTTTGGGGGATAAACCCATTTTCAGCTGTAGTAATCAAACTGCGCCAAGTTACCACTCTTAACTATATCAAGGAATATTTTTTAAAGCAAAAATTATTTAAAAAAATATTGCATCCTAAAACGTTCTTCGTGGCAGATTTTACGTTCGGCAATATGGAAGCGAGTTTGAGTGCAAGTTTGAGGAGAAAAACACATCAGAAAACGAGCGCAATTTTGGGCACAATTTGCGCCCGGAGCCCCAAAGTGGAAACTCCAGGCCCTAAGTCGTACAAAGGATTTTCTTCACCAAACGAACTTGAAATGATGCAAAACCAAATCCATACATCATGCGGCATTCTTACCTCGACCCTGAAGATGCCTATTTCTTTTTGTATGAGTTTCCCAAATAAGACTCGGACTCCAAATGATTGAATCATGCAAACTTTTGATATTTTGATGATTAATTTTTTTTTATTCGTTTATGGGATCTGGGCGTCGCTGGCAAGGCCAGCATTTATTGCCCATCCGTAATTGCCCTTGAGAAGGTGGTGGTGAGCTGCCTTCTTGAACCGCTGCAGTCCAAGTGGTGAAGGTACTCCCACAGTGCTGCTAGGGAGGGAGTTCCAGGATTTTGACCCAGCGACGATGAAGGATCGGCGATATACTTCTAAGTCAGGATGGTGTGTGACTTGGAGGGGAACTTGGAGGTGGTGGTGTTCCCATGCGCCTGCTGCTCTTGTCCTTCTAGGTGGAAGAGGTTGCGGGTTTGGGAGGTGCTGCTGAAGAAGCCTTGCTGAGTTGCTGCAGTGCATCTTGTAGATGGTACGCACTGCAGTCACGGTACGCCAGTGGTGGAGGGAGTGAATGTTTAAGGTGGTGGATGGGGTACCAATCAAGCAGGCTGCTTTGTCCTGGATGGTGTTGAGCTTCTTGAATGTTGTTGGAGCTGCACTCATCCAGGCAAGTAGAGAGTATTCCATCACACTCCTTACTTGTGCCTTGTAGATGGTAGAAAGGCTTTGGGGAGTCAGGAGGTGAGACACTCGCCGCAGAATAACCAGCCTCTGACCTGCTCTTGTTGCTACAGTATTTATGTGGCTGGTCCAGTTAAGTTTCTGGTCAATGGTGACCTCCAGGATGTTGATGGTGGGGAATTCGGCAATGGTAATCCCATTGAATGTCATGGGGCGGTGGTTAGACTC
This sequence comes from Squalus acanthias, assembly GCA_030390025.1. NCBI lineage: Eukaryota > Metazoa > Chordata > Chondrichthyes > Squaliformes > Squalidae > Squalus > Squalus acanthias. The sequence goes on along the minus strand of JASTWF010000583.1, from coordinate 217,582 downwards.
TCGCTTGTTGGAGATAGTCATTGCCTGGTATTTCTGTGGCACGAATGTTACCTGTCACTTATCAGCCCAAGCCTGAACGTTGTTCAGGTCTTGTTGCATGTGGGCAGGGACAGCTTCATTATCTGAGGTGTTGTGAATGGCACTGAACACTGTGCAGTCATCAGCGAACATCCCCATTTCTGATCTTATGTTGGAGGGAAGGTCATTGATGAAGCAGCTGAAGATGGTTGGGCCTGGGACACTGCCCTGAGGAATAGTCAAAATATTCAAACCCTTAGCAAGTTACCTTTTGCCAAAGATAAACTTTAAGTTATGAGGTAAGTAAATTTACTGAGGATGAACTGGTTTGAAAAATAATGGTACACATATACTTCACCAACTATAAGAAAATTTGCAGTTTTATTTATTTATAATTTACACAGCCTTCCTTCTTTTATACTGAGTAATATGTCTATTATACCATTGTGCAATTTATCCACTACATACCATGGGCATGGTAAAATGGCATTGAGTAAATAAACATGCCTATAACTGTCTTAATATTTTTGAACGACAGTATAGTTTTGTCTCTGTCGTCTAGACTGCCGCCAGTGCTTAATTAGTTTGAGGCTTGCACTTCTGTATTTAAAAGAATTGGTTTACTTGTATTTTTTGTTTAACCACTAAATATGGGTTAATTATACCGGCATTTATGGTTTAATGATTCAGTTGGGTAATTTTATTTTGGGTAGTAAATTTACTGCTAATACTAGATACTAAACCAACTAGAGTGCATGTATGTCAATTAGATAAAACATTTAGAAAGTAAATAGTTATACGACGAGAATCAATTTATTTCCTTAATATAGATACTGTTACTAGTTTCTCCCAGGTGAATAACCTAATCCACAAAGGTGTTTTCAGTTTCCTGAAATTTGGAACAAAATATTACAAATTTTCTGCATACTTGTTTATATTGAAGACTTTGAAGAATTGTAGCAAGACTCCCTCACTCTTGTACTCCAACCCCCTTGCAATAAAGGCCACCATACCATTTGCCTTCCTAATTTCTTGTTGTACCTGCATGTTAACTGTCTGTGTTCCATGTACTAGGACACCCAAATTCCTCTGAACGCCAACATTTAATAGTTTCTCACCATTTAAAAAATATTCTGTTTTTCTATTCATCCTGCCAAAGTGAATAACCTCACATTTCCCCTACATTATAATCCATCTGCCACCTTCTTGGCCACTCACTTAACCTGTCTATATCCCTTTGCAGACTCTTTGGTCAGAATTTTGCCGGCGCTCAGTGGACAGGATGGGTGGCAAGTCAACTGTTGAATTTAAAATGATTGACAGTGGGTCGGGAACCCGCAGTCAAAATGCGCACACTGAACTTTCCCGATGTCGGGTCTGACAGCGCTGCGCAGACCCGACAGGCAGCGGCGGGGGACCCAATTCAAATCATTGATGGCTTGTTTACAGCCACTTATCAATGGTTTTTTCCCCAGCTTTTTGGATTTGACAGGTCACCCACCGGTTTTCCGCTACGCCTCGACCTCGTCTGTGAATCTGAGGCGGGAGGTCAGTGGCCATTGAATCAGCTGATGAGTTGACAGCTTCAAATGTCAAGTCAAAGCTCCCAGCCGATTGAGACATGTTCCCTTAGCCACGAGCTTCTCTAAACTGCATTTCCACTACAGATTCAGGATGCTGCAAGTCTTTACACAAGTCTCCATCCAGTCTAACCTCATTACCTCTCCCACCATTGATAGATCGCTTCTGTCATTTCAAGTTCACCTGCCATCTATTGTTAGTTGGTATGATTGGACTAGGATGAGGGTGAGTGTGAGGGGTGGCAAGTGAGATGGGAAAGTGATAATTTAGATAGAGAGGGATGGGTGGAGGTGCAAGGTAAGTTGGTGTGAGTAAGGATATGCAGGAGTAGGGTAGGGAAGGCAGAGTGATGGGGATGTGATGAGAGGCACAGCAGGATGAGGTTGAGTGTGGCTTTGCAGTAACGTTTTGTGATCTACTGAGATCATTGAAACATTTGCGGCACTGCACCCAGGTCCTCCTGAACACATCCCTGCTTGTGCCCTCCTCTGCAATGTGCAACCAGACTGTGTTGATCTCCTGGGGAGGTCTCTTCCACCCATGGGAAGGGAAGAGAACCTCCCTGCATGCTGGGACTCCCTCCATAAGCATATGGAGGGAGTCATGGGAGAGCCTGAGTGCAGCCCTGCACCTCTGTGCAGTCATTGTCAGTGTTTGCAGCACCTCAATGCTGTAGAAAACTGACAGCACAAATGTCAAAATAAATTTGACCATGGTCCCTTTCAGGAAACTGGCTGATGATGCATCATCAAATGACGTCACCAGACCCGCTTCCTCTATTTGGCTGGGAAACGTGCTAGGCAGGCTTAACAAGCCCAATCAACGGAAATTCATTTCAGAGGCCGGGATGAAGACAGCAGCGGGGTCAGGACCCACCACCGGCATCGCCCGCCAAGGGCCCGCCAAGATTCGTAAAGTCACAGCCTCTGTGTCCTCCTCATAGCTTACTGTCCCACCTAGCTTTGTATCATCAGCAAACTTGGATACATTACACTCGGTCCCTTCATCTAAGTCATTAATATAGATTGTAAATAGCTGAGGCCCCCCAGCACTGATCCTTGCGGCATCCCACTAGTAACAACCTACCAAACTGAAAATGACCCATTTATTCCTACTCCCTGTTTTCTGTCCTTTATCTAATCATCTATCCATATCTATCTAATATATTATCCCCAACCCCATGAACCCTTATCTTGTGTAACAACCTTTCGTGTGGCACCTTATCGAACGCTTTTTGAAAATCCAAATATACTACATCCACTGGTGCCCCTTTATCTACCCTGCTAGTTACAGCCTCAAAAAACTCTAATAAATTTGTCAAACTTGATTTCCCTTTCATAAAACCATGTTGGCTCTGCCTAATCATATTATGATTTTCTGAATGCCGTGTTACCACTTTCTTAATAACTGATTCCAGCATTTTTCCTACTACTGATGCCAGGCTAACAGACTAACTCTCTCCCTCCTTTCTTGAATAGTGGTGTTACATTTTCTACCTTCCAATCCACTGGGACCATTCCAGAATCTAGGGAATTTTGGAAGATCACAACCGATGCATCCACTATCTCTGCAGCCACCTCTTTTAGAACCCAAGGATCTAGGCCATCAGGTCATGGGGATTTGCCAGCTTTTAGTGCCATTAATTTCTCCAGTACTTTTTCTTTATTGATATTAATTACTTTAAGTTGCTCACTCTCTCATTAGACCCTTGGGGGGAAAAATTCAGTTAGTTGCGCCTCCCGGAGCGGATATTGAGTGGCGCCCCCTGCCTTACCGCCTGACGCTAGCAACGACAGGTTGAGGGGAGCGTTCTGCAGTCATGAAGGGAAAGGGGGAGTGCTATTTAAAGGTGACCGCTTCCTGCCTTTTATTGTTGGTGCCATTTTTGAACTACGCATTCTGAGAGAGAGAGGGAGAGACTTCTGGAGAGATTCAACGTTGTGTGAAGGAGTTTTGGGTACTGAGCAGCACTTTGCAGGTTCATTTTGATTTGCCATTCCTTGTATCGATTTAGCAGAGACTGTGGGGGCTTAACTCTGAGCTCTTTGCCTGGTACTCTCCATTGTTCTTTCCAGCAGATTTGATGTGCAGGTCTCTCCAGGCCGAGATTCAAGGCTGCAATGAGCAGGATGTGGATGGAAAGCAAGATTAACCATCCCCTTTAAGAACTGGCACGTGCCATTGTGTGTGTGTTCCATTGCTGACTGACATTACATGAGCTTCGCCAGCGCTCTGAGTTAGCGCCTCGCTCCTCGGCCTTTGCGCCTTAAGACAGGTGTCAAGCGCCTGATTTAGCGCTCCAATCACCTCCAGGGGCAATAAAAGTCAAGTTTGCAGTCGGTGGCGATAATTAGCGCCAGGCGCTAATCTTTGCGCCCGGCCGATAATTGCGCCCCAAATGAGGCGAACTGAATTTCTCCCCCTTGGTTCCCCACTATTTCTGGTGTGTTTTTTGTGTCTCTGCCATTTCCTTATTCCCAAATATAATTTCTCCTGTCTCGACCTCTAAGGGACCCATTTTTAATTTTGCTTCTCTCTTACTTTTCACATACTTGGAGAAGCTCTTACAATCTGTTTTTATATTTCTTGCTAGTTTGCTCTCACTTTTTTGGTCATCCTTTGCTGGTTTCTAAAACTTTCCCAATCCTCAGGCTTTTCCAGTGTTTTCTACCCCTTGTTATTTCTTAGCTCCCCCTATACTTATTCTACTTCCTGCTGTTCTGAGCCAAGATCCTTCCTCACTACTGTCCTTCTGTCATCCTTTATTATCAGGCTACCGCGCTCCCCCCCCCCCCCCCCACCCCCCACCCACCACCACCACTATTCCATTTTGTCTGTCTTTTCAAAACGTACCCTGGACTATTTACTGCCCAACCTTGGTCACCATGCAACCACGTCTGTGTAATGGTTATTAGATCAAACCCATTTATCTCTATTTGTGCTGTTAATTCATCTACCTTGTTACAAATGCTTCGTGCATGCAGATACAGTGCCTTTAATTTTAACTTTTTACCATTTTTCCCCTGATTTACCCTTATTCACTGATACAGTATTACTGTTAAACTCTTTGGGGGTGAAATTCGGCGCCTTTGCGCCTGCCGTTAGCGCCTCTGGGGCGCAAATGGGTTATCGCCCGGGGGGAGGGGGGGGCGCAAAAATAGTGTCTCCCGCAAAATTCGGTGGGGCGTTGCTGAAGTGCTGGCCGATAGCGCACACCCCCACCAGTAGCGCCCCAGGCCACCGCGCCTCCGGCAATGACATCATTGCCATTTGCGGTGACCCCTTAGTGTGCCACTGCGTCCGCTTACTGCCCCACGGCAGAAATTCGGCTGTGCCCCACGAGGCTACAGCAGGTGGTGTCTGCACCAGCCTCGCGGGTCGTGAGCCGGGCCGACCTCCGCTCGCGGGGCGGTATTTAAATGGGAGGTACGGCCATGACCCGCGCCACCATTTTCTTTTTTTTTTGCCAACCTCTAGATTGGCTCTCCGTGGTGTGCCATGGCGTGGTCCTGGCCACCATCACACAGCCCAGCACCGCGTCTTGGCGCTAGGCTGCTGCCATGGCGTCATGCCACCCTGGTGACCTAGTTGGGGCCATCAGAGGCCCTGCAGTGTGTGCGGCGGCCCTCCCCCTTAACTGAAGGGGAGGGGCGTCAAAACGCGGCAGCGCTCCGCGGATCTTCCGTGGAGCGCTGCCGATCCCGCCCCGACATTACCTCGGTTACCGTCCCACCAGGAAGTGGAGCGCCTAACATTGCGCTCCACTTCCTTGGCGGGGCAGTCAGGCGGATTTTGCGGCCGGAGCGGGATTTCCTTGCCAGGCGCAGGATGTCCCGCATCGCCAGCGTTACCGCCCCGAAACGGAGTGCTATCGAATTTTGCGCCCTTTGTCCCACTATTATATTCCTTTTCACTTCCCCCCCCCCGCCCCCACCCTCCACTTGATTGTCCTCCGGTGCCATGGTCAGTTTGCTCATCCACCCTGCAGACTTTGCCCTCATCCGCACAGGCAGCAAGAACCTCGTACCTGTTGGATACGGGCAAAGGCCGAGGCTCCTCCAGCATTGCGTCCTGGGGTCCCCTTACCTGCCTGACTCGCAATCACACCCTTCTTTTCCCTGACCACTAATCAGACCTGTACCGCTACCTAACCTAAGTGGTGTGACTGCCTCCTGGAGCAAAGTGTCTCGGTAACTCTACTCTACTCTTGGTTTTGCCCTTTTCAACAGTTTGCTCTCACTGAAGCTTGTTTGTGGTGACCTGTGTTGTAGAGAGAGAATTTATTATCGATATATTGGTCTAGCACCAAACAGCAATGTATTTGACTCCAGTTGTGATATCTGGTTCCATATTCCTATCACTTCCTAATCTGGAATTTGTCCATTTCCTTAACAAAAAGAATCACACTGTGCTGTATTCTCCCTATCTGGTGGGCATTTGTTCCATATTTTTACAATGTTAGACGTGAAAAAGCTAAGCCTTCCGTCACAGTTAGCTCTTGGTTTTCTAAACATATAATTACAGCCGCTGGTGGTTTTTTCTTCTTTCTTCACTAAGAACTTCTCATCTTCCACGTTACCAATTCCTTTACAAGTTCAAGCACTTGAATCGTAATCCTCGCTATATGTTGCTATTGAGAACAAATTGAGCTTTGAGTCTTTCCACCTGAGCAAATATATAATCTTAGAAATAAGTATTTACTTAAAGTTATTTAGTAACTACAGAAATCTGGATTAAAACGGTGCTGGAGTTTTTTTAATATCTATTTACTTCAGTTAAATTTAAGTATTGGACTCTTTGGTACGGAAAGGAGCAGAAAACCTTATTATGAGCAATTTAAAGCAAAATGATGTGATGTTAGGCTATTTTCAGCTTATTTTATGACATTTATTTAGAAACCTTATGCCACCTTTTGGTATTTTTTGACTATTTTTCCACAGAAAGGTTTTGGAAATATTGTTACCTTTAAGAAAAAAGGGGGCGAAATTGGGCTCAGTAGTGCCCTTTATTTGGGCGCTATTAGGCCCATGAAGGTTCCAAAATGGCGTCCGCGGCACGTGCGCTCGCTTCCGATGGGCAGTGCACCGGATGCCATATTGATAAAGGGGTTGGCATGCGCGCACCTAACATCTGTCGGCAGCCTGCAGAGCAGGCAGATCATGATGTCAATCAGTGTGCTGCCATTTTGGAGCTCCACACTCCAGCCTATGCCTTCTCTCAACCTCGCACGGCAAAAAACGACTTTAAACGATGGCAGAGCAGGAGGGTTGCCTCAACTGCAGTATGAGGGAGTTTGCGGAGAGCATTGCGATCCCGGACAACCACATCTGCAGTAAGTGTCTGCATGAAGGACCAACCACCCCCCCTCCCCACTAGGGATCATCAACTATTACAGGTTAGTTGCTTGTTTAATTCTTCTGGCTGTTGCTGCAATTCTTCACGTTTTGGGTGCTTTCTATAGTAGTTTAAAGTTGCAATAGTCCACAGGGAGTGGTGTGGCAGGTGCTGAAGTAATTTCCTGCTGAATTCATGGCTTCTGCACAAACCAGTTGCTTCCACACATGGGTGGACTAGTTGGCATTCCTCTCGGCATTGAGCATGACTGGGAGAATGAGCAGAGGCCACGCAGAGCAGGCCATGCTGCTAGAAGAGGTGGGGGAGGAGGAGGATGAGCGCCTATCTCCCCGGGCTCTACGTGAACAAATAATTCAAGAGTGATACCAGTAACCTCAACCCCAATTCCCCATTCACCAACAGTCCCACACTTCTTACCTGCCCTCTGTCACTGACCATCACATTGTCCTCTTGCCCACAATGCAAAAATAAAAGACAGCACAAAATAAACATTGCAATCCAAATTTATAAATTAAATCGTGCCATATTGCATACAAAAATAAACAAATCACCCTTGTGCATTCCCTTAGTGCCTCTTCTATGTGCCTTTGCCTGTCCTAGTGCTCCTACACAGTGCTACCCCAGCGGCTGCCGCATGGCTGGTGGAAGGCTGCTGACTTTCAGTGGAGGAGACTGCAAATGGCCTTGTAGGATGACCTCAAGCAGCTCTGGGCCTAGTAGGCCCGTCTTCAGATTGCACCATCTTGGCATGGGCGGCAGCAGTCTGGGTTGGCTGGCTGACAGGCAACAGCAAGGGCACTGGCGGAGTGGCAGTGGTGGGAGCACGAATGCTGTCGTCCTGAGAGAGGACAGCAGGTTCATGCTCCATGGAGTCACTGCCACTCCCCCGAGGTGGCGCCTCAGCAATCCTAGTAATCTGTCTGGAAAATATTCGATCCAGTAGAAATAGAAAATTACAGTTCCACAATGCTGGAACATCCAATCTCTTATGTTAGGAACCCTGTTTATAAGGTGCTGAATATAGGGATAAGGATAGTATGCAGACCGGTACCAAATTAGCATCCAACTGCAAGGTTATCTTTATCTTTTTGCTAATGCCAGAAATTGGTAAATATTTCCTGTGAACTTCTACCTTCTACCAGAAATTTCCTGATGCAGTGTGTTGGAAGAGAAAAATAAAGACACAAGGGCTAGAATTTATATTCTCTTTAAAGTGTTCCTTCCCCAACTTCTGCACATTAGTCCTTCAAATGTTCAGCCTACAGGCATGATCATGTGCTCTGACCTCCCTTTTTTCATTTTTCTGGAGCTTGGGAATATTTTAAGTGACAATTATTATTTCCCTGATGAATACTCAGAGCTGGAGGGAGAGTCAACATCAGTAATGAGCAACACTGAGGAGCAGTCTAAATAATGAACTATTCCCTTGGTATATAATGTTTCCAGGCCTCCTTTTAAGATATCTCCTTCTGGCCTTATTCTATGTAGTCTTTGAAGATAGATGGAAGTTCTCTCTTCTGGGAGGATTCTACTGTTTTAGCCGATACGGAACTGCATATGTTCACTCTGAAGTATGCAGGATATTATGGGTCAATATTTATAACATTCAGTGTGGCAATGATTCTTTATACTATCAGATTGCAAGCCCTTCCTTATCAGTTTGTGAGAATGATATGGAAATATTGTGCAACAGATAAGTTGCTGCAGTTCTTCCTTTTCACAGTATGCATTCAGGTTCTCTTCTTTTTTCCAGTAATTTTACAAATTCTAGTACTGTTGTTCTAATGATGTTGATGCTTGTTAAATTTTCAGTTAATGAAAGAAACAAACAGCAGTTTTGTCAAAATTATCTGTACATATTTTGATCCTTTGCTTATTGAAAACCTGCAGATGGACAAATGGTGAAGAGGCCATTTTTAAACTTCTTCTCGGCAAGCTTCACGAGCATCCTGTAACCTTAGCATTTATGGTTATCCAGTCTCCCCTCATGATAGTTATACCAATGATTTTTGCAGCGTGCTGTCTTACTGCTCCCACTTTGAGTAGAATTCTAATCCAGTTAGTTGAGATGTTCCTACTACATGCCAAACCGAGAGGAAATGTGACTTCAAGGACTGATCCAATTTTATCTTATTCCTTTTACCAATTGGAGTAGTAATTCTGTGTTTTTTTAATGTAAATTCAGCTGATTCATGTTCCACTTGGTGTTTAAATTCTTTACTGTTCTGTTACTAGATAAACTGATGTCAAAGGATTGGTGCAACCAGGTGTGCTTTAATTTTACAGTTATCCATCATCTGCCTTCTCAGGTAGACATAAAAGATCCCATAGCATTAATTGAAGAATAGCAAGGGGATTCTATCGGTGTTCTAGTCAACATTTATCCCTCAACCGTGATCACTAAAACAGATTATCAGATTATTTATCTGTTTGCGGGACCTTGCTGTGTGCAAATTAATGGAAACGTTTCCCCACATTGCAACAGTGACGACACTTCAAAAAGTACTTCATTGGCTGTAAAATGTTTTGGGATGTCCTGAGGTTGTGAAAGACATTGGCCCGTAATTTCCTATCGGAAAAAAATCTACGCCCTTACCTGAGTGCTCCCGAGGTCCGGACACTTCCGCTCCTGGGCCTCTCCACAGTCGAAGTGCGCAGGGCCCACGTATCCCAGGGGCGCAAGCGGTTCGCAAGCGTCCCTGGGATCACGTGGGCCAGGTCAGCCAATGGGAGAAGGGAATCTCCCTTCATACTTTTGACAAATAGACCTGTCAAATATATGAATGGAGATCACCCCAAAAACACAGTAAAACATTAAATAATTTAAAAAAAAACCATCACGTTTTTAAAATGAGTTAAAATTACATTCAATTAAATATTTTAAACAAAAATGTAATTTTTTGAAAAAAATAATTAAAGTTTTTTACGGGGCTAAAAATAAACTTACCTTTTTTTAAAGTATTTTTAAATTATAAAAGAGTGAAAATTTTTATTTTTTTTTAACTTTTTTTCAACTCTTATGCTGGTAAAAGCAGGCCTTATGCCTGTTTTTACCAGGCGTAAGATTTCTAAGGGTTTTCTGTGGGCGGAGGTTCTGCAGAAAGCGGAACTATCCGCCCGCAGAGGCTCTTCTCCAGGGCAGGCGTCCGATCTTCAAGAGCATTCTTGACAGATCGGAAATGCTGGTTTTCGGCGCATGCACTTCGCATACCTGAAACCGGCATTTCCGATGTCCCTACGGGTGTGTACACAGCCCGTACCCACCCGTAGGGATCGGAATATCTGGCCCGTTATGTAAATGCAAGATCTTCTTTTTTCCTTTTACACATTCTGGTTTCCATTTTTGAAAACTTTTTACGACTAGACATGTCAATTTCTTTTTGTCTGAATACGCTCCTGTGAAGCACCTTGGGATGTACTGCTACATTAAAGGTGCTATATAAATGCAAGTTATTGCTGTTGTTGTTGACTTGGATCATTTTTGTCTACAAATTACTGCGAGTTATGAAGCATTGCATTCAGCAGGTTAGTCTTTGTAATTGTTTTCAGACCAGCTACAAATAATTAACTTTTATGAATTTACTTAAGTTTGAGTGAAAAGAATAGCATCAGTCAAGTTAATTTTCAATACTTTGTTCCATGTCAAGTCAGTGCAGGTGATGTGCCTGTGATTGCAGGGAGAAATCTTAATAGAGTTTTAGAAAAGATAATGGGCCGTATTTTGCGGCCCCTATGGGCGCATACGAGGTGTGCATGTGCCCGTAGGGGCCTCGCAAGTTCCGGGTTCAGGTATGCGCAGCACATGCGCCAAAACCCGGAACTTGCGATCTGTCAAGAATTTTCTTGACAGAACCTCCGCATCCCCGGGAAAGGGGGATCCGCGGACGGAGAGTTGGGCTATTTGCCCAACTTCTGCCCAGAGAATGTCCATGAAATACTTACGCCTGCTTTTACCAGCGTAAGAGTTTAAAACATTTTTTTTTATCAATAATTTATACATTTAAAAACCTGTGAAATAAGGTAAGTTTAATTTTAGCCCCTTTAAAACATGTAAATTTATTTTTCAAAAAATTAAATTTTTGTTTTAAATATTTAATTAAATGCTATTTTAATTAATTTTAAATATGTGATTTTTTAAAAATTAATTTAAAGTGTAGATGTATTTTTTGGGGTATTCCCATTCATACTTATGGGGTTTCCGTACATACAGAATCCTCATAAGAATGAATGGGGATCACCTTCTGTCCTTCGTTGGACAAACCGCCTGCGTCCCTGGGATACGTGGGCCTGTACGCATGTCTATGCATAGAGGCCCAGGAGCACGAGTCTCCGTGGTTCCCGCGGCAGAAGGTAGGTGCGTAGATTTTTTGCCGGTCGGAGGCCTCCGCCTGCGGGAAGCCTCTGACCGGAAATTCAGGCCCACTATTCTTGTGATGAATGTGAGGAGTTTTGTTATATTGATGATAAATTAAAATAAATGCTAAGATGCTTATTTAAAACTTTTGAAAATGAATGCACGAGTCCAAAACCAAAATAAAAAGCTTTGTGGAGTATCTACTGGCGCATTTTGTAAAGAATGTGATCAAAAACATTATTATAAAGTGAAATATGGTGCAGTCATTAAACTAGAAAAGAGTTGGAGGATCGCCACATCCTATGACTTTTTTTGCCATTTTTCCCTGTCAACTTCATGTTTTCACTTATTCCAGCAGGATGAATTGCGGCTGATTTTGCAAAATTTGAAGTCGTTCTAGAGAATCTTAAAATGAATTAACACTACAGCTTATGTAATGCTATTATGATTCCAATCTATCCCTCACATCAACTTCTGCATGGCTGTATACATTTATGTAACTATTCAGAAGTATGTGTACCCTTGAGACTGCTTATAGTTAACTTAAATCTCGATTAGAATTTGATGTTCCTTCCATTTGAAAGTATTGAGCTAAATAATGTTATCAGCTAATAATGATCAGCTCTGATGGACGGGCCACATTATCTGCATGTCCGATACGAGACTCCCAAAACAAGCGCTCTACTCGGAGCTCCGACACGGCAAGAGAGCCCCAGGTGGGCAGAGGAAACGCTTCAAGGACACCCTCAAAGCCTCCTTGAAAAAGTGCAACATCCCCACCAACACCTGGGAATCCCTGGCCAAAGACCGCACAAAGTGGAGGAGAAGCATCCGGGAAGGCGCCAAACGCCTCGAGTCTCTTCGCCAGGAACAAGCGGAAGCCAAGCGCAAACAACGGAAGGAGCGCACGTCAACCCAAGCACCCCACCCACCCGCCCCTTCAACCACCGTCTGCCCCACCTGTGACAGAGACTGTCGGTCCCACATTGGACTCATCAATCACCTGAGAACTCATTTTTAGTGTGGAAGCAAGTCATCCTCGGTTCCGAGGGACTGCCTAAGAAGAAGATTGAGCTAAATAATGTTATATAAGATAATGGCTGTATCTTAAAATAAAACGCAAATTTCTCAACAAATTGAAATCCAAGGTCACTATTAATGCACACTGAACTGAAATGACTCCCAAATCCAGTCCTCACTGTGCATTATAACCATTAAAATGTGTTTTAAACTGAACTAAATTATACTTGATTTGGCCTTCATCCAGTTGCAAAGTAGCTGCAAACCAGATTTGGTTTTGTATGCATGACACAGTTGGGCGATTTTCATAGTTTGCCTATATCGGGTGGCTGGAGTGATTGCATTACACCCCCAATCCCAGTAGCATGAGGCCGGAACCATTTTCAATTTTGGGCCTCATTTGCATTGGGTCAGAGGGCCGCTGAGCACTCTGGGTGCTGATGGGTAACTTGGCGATCTGGAGGCGGGAAATGCAGCAGCTCCATAGCGGAGTTGAACCAAATGAAAACTGCAAAGGGGGAGGGGAGGAGAGGCACTCTGCGGGGTGGGGGGCACTGAATGGCTGGCAGGGGCTCACAGTATTATTGTGGGGCCACGAAGACCATTCCTGATAGATGCCAATGAAGAAGTTCATTAAACTCATCCTAGCCCACCCACTTAAGAAAAACTAGATCGTCCATCATATCATCCAACTGTTTCTTAATTGATTCCAAGGTTTATACCTTCCATAGTCAGTTAATTTTTGTTGTTGATTAAACTAACGGCCTATGAGTTACTTGAGCAATAATATTAAAAAAGCAGGTCATATAGCCAAGATTTAAACCCTTTTTATCGACTATCCTATGCTGCACAGTAGAAGTTGGGAGAAGATGCATGGAAAGGAACACAGAGAGAGAGCGTATAAATGGTATAGGCCCAATGAACAGTTATTCGTCTGTGGAGAGAGAAACAGAGCTAACGTTTCAGCTCGATGACCTTTCATCAGAACCTGAAACGTTGGGCTGAATTTTTACCTTTCCGTTGGGTTGGGTGCGGGGGGCTGTAGCCTAGATGTTCTATCAATGCGTTATGCAATGGCTTTTTAATGAAGCCACTGCAATTGAATCAGTCAAGCGGGTTTGCCGGCCAATTAACTGGAGCGGGTCTCATGATGTCACGGATGACTCGACTTCAGCTCAGCTATTTAAAGGAGCAATGCACAGATGACAGTTGAAGGTCAGTGGAGGTGCAGAAGAGGTTGGTGAGGGAGAGAGTGGATTGTTGTCAGCCTTAGCTCGTTGTTGGAATACAAAGTTATAAAGATTGTTAAGCAAAAATGTAGGCTCTGCGTCAAAAAGCTGCCCCAGATTTAGTGATGCCTCCCTGGAAAGCCTGCTCCAGGGAGTCAGAGTCTGCAGGGAGGTCCTCTTCTCTGGTGACGGGAAGAAGAGGCCAGCAGCCGAGACAGAGAGGGCATGGCTGGAGATCGCGGAAGAAGTGAGCAGCAGGAGTGTGTTACCACGTCCTGGATACAGTGCAGGAAGAGATTTAATGACCTCATGAGGTCAGGAAAGGTGAGTGCAATGCCACATTCAACTACATCCTGACGTGCGTGTCACCCCAACCCCCTCAATCTGCCTTCCCAAGCCTCCTGCACATCACTCCTCACACCAACCTACCTTGCAGGTGCACCCATCCCTCACTGTCTATGCACCTACTCACATCCCCATCTGACCATCCACCACTGATACTCACCCTCAGCCTAATGCAATCGTAGAATCATTAGAAATTAACGCCAGAGAAGGAGGCCATTCGGTAATGTCACGCCACCCCCTCATAGTCACCCTCTACAGATGTAGCCCATCCATCCCTTACACTCATTCCATGACTCTCACTCAAAGTTCTCTTGTTTTCCTCCTTGCAGGAGAGGAGAGCCCAGAAAACCAGGGAGAGGCGGAAAACCGGAGGTGGCCCTCCAGTTACCACACCATTGACTCCAGTAAAGGGGGAGACGCTGGACATCAGTGGAGGTGCGGAGCTGCTGGTGGTGGGAGATGGAGAGAGGGGGACCTCCCAGCTACTTGGTGACAGAATTAAATATCATACAGCCACATGGCATACAACAGTCACTCATGGTGACTTGATGTCAGCAGTCACTGAAATATGATCATGTGTATAATGGTAACTTAAAACATTCTTAATACAACAGTTCTAATTCATGTCTTTAATCTCCCATAGGTCTATCAAGAGCCCTCCCACCCCCCACCCGACTGTCCAGCCAGAGGAGGAAGATGACTCCTCAGAGGAAGCTGCAGTCTCTGAGGGTGAACCGTCAGATGACCCATGCACACCCAGCACCAGCGCAGATATGTGCATGTCAGTGGGTCCAGTGAGAGAGAGAGTAGTGTTGTCACCTGGTGTCTCACAGATCACAAGTGAGTAAGAGCAGATGGTGGAGACAAGGACAGCAGTGGAGAGTCCTCGCCGGAGAGTGCAGGACACTCCAAGCTCTGCTCAGCTGGAAGCAGATGCTAAACCTCGGGGGTGGTTGGCAAAAAAGATGATTCTTGAGCGACAAAAAATGCGGGAGGCTCTGGCAGGATTTCCAGTCGCAATGTACGTGATTGTAGGGAGAATGGAGGAGTCCATCTCCAACATGAGCAGGCAATGGCTACTATGTGCTCTTCCATGGATAGGATGGCCACCTGCATGGAGGAGCAAATGCACCAGTCAAACGAGTGCATGCTTGCTATAAACAGCAGCTTGCAGATTCTTATTGTAGTCATATCCAGGAGGGATACCAATGTAGACTTGGGCGTTCATCGCCCCACTGATGTGCAGCAAGGTGCTCTCCAGCTCCTTGCTAGCAGAGAAGTGCGGGTGGGCCATGAGAGGGATGATGGTGAGAGGGGACATGGAAGTGGGGGCTCTGCTCAAAGTGTTCCCACCTCCCCCATTGCCTCCCCCTGAGTCAGAGCCCCACATGCTGCCTCGGATCCTGATGGCCGAGTCTGCCCCTACACAGGTGCAGGAGGAGCAGACTTTGACGGGGCCCTCACAGGCTCCCAAACCCAGAGGACGTCTTCCAAAAGTGTCTAAGCAGTCAGAGTATGGAAGTGAGCAGCCTGCCTCTACCTCTGCTGAAGCCACAGGGGGTGCACATCGTAGAAGTAGTAGAAAAAGAAAAATTACACAATTGCAGATGCACAAATATATGCACATGGGTGTGTTCCAAAATGTAGAGAGTTAAGATTCAGTTCAATTAAAGAGCCGCATAAATGTATTTCTTTGCCGTCTTGTCCATTTTTGCCTGCTACCTGGGAAGTGACCTTGTCACTTGGGGTGAATGGTGAGACATTACTTAACCTTGAGCAATGGGTGTCTGTGACAAGAATGGTTTGGTCATTTTAGAATTGCTTTGTGGTGTTGGTGGGCGACAGAGGGAAAGTTGGTTCAGCATCTGGGTGTCATATGAGTGCACTGGTGCAATGTTTACTCAATCATGCCATTATGAGGCCATCCCGGGCCTCCCGGGCAGCAATGTGTACCGCTGCTCGTTCCATCTCCACCTCAGGTTCCTCCTCATCCTCCTTTGAAGAGGCTCTGCGCCTTGCTCCTCCTGCAGCTTCAATCCTCGCTGCTGCGCTATGTTGTGCAGAGTGCAGCATACGTCAATCATTCTGGAGACCCGGGCTGGTGCGTATTGAAGGACTCCTCCAGATTGTCCAGGCATCTGAAGCACATCTTTAGCATGCCGATTGCTTACTCTATAATACATCTGGTCGTCATGTGGCTTTGATTATAGCGCTCCTTGACTTCATTGCTTGGCCTCCTCAAGGGTGTCATCAGCCATGTCTTCAATGGAAAGCCCTTGTCTCCAAGTCTGGTCAGAGGTGCAAAGAGCTGAACGAGGGTGGATTGGCGCAGGATGAAAGAGTCATGACAGCTCCCTGGGAATCTGGCACACACATGCATGATGATTTTTGTGGTTTCACATGAGCTGCACATTGAAGGAGTGGAAGCCCTTCCGGTTCACAAACACTCCTGGGTGATCTGGGATGCCTTGATGGGAACATGTGTGCAGTCGATGGCGCCCTGCACCTGTGGGAAGCCAGCCAGAGCTGCAAAGCTGAGTGCCCGCTCAGTAACACTGGCTTCATCAGTGGCAAAGTGCACGTAAGTGCCTGACTTGTGAAACATGGCATCGGTCACCTGGGTGATGCATTTGTGTGCGGCCGACTGCGATATCTTGCTAATGTCTGCTGCAGATCTCTGGAAGGAGCCTGAGGTGAAGAACTTGGGGGCGGTGGTGACTTTGACAGCCACTGGTAAGGCGTGTCCACCAGGTCCACTTGGCAGCTGGTCTTCTTCCAGCAGGCTACAAATGACTGCCACGACCTGACAAGATAGTCTGAGCCTCATGAGGCACTGCTGTTCAGTCATGTCCAGGAAGCTCATCCTCTGCCTATATACCCTGTGATGGATGTATCACCTCTGGCGAGGTGCACCCCTGTGCTCATCCCCTCTCTCCTGTGGAGCAGCAGGTCAACGAGGAGAAGGCTGCTGGTGCTGCTGCTGGTGTTGCTGGTGTTCTTGTTGCTGGGGCTCATCTTGGTCTGAATCTGAGGTCCAAGGTGAAACAGCATAAGCGGCACCCATGCTGATCTGATAGATACCAGGTAAAGTGGAGATCAGAGGCACAATGTAGTGAGAATGATTTCCAATGTAGTGAGAGCGGCTTCCAAAGTTGTAGAAATCACCAGCAAACTTCTGAAAGCAAGAGCCTTTCCCTTAGGCAAGAAAGCATGTGGAAGGTGTGAGTATTTATGTGTTTTTTTTCAACTGTCAATTGTTTAACTCGCACAATTACCGCACAGTTGTCGCCTTGCTTTCACAGGCGAGGTTCAGGAATCCCGTGGGCAGTCAGTAAAAGCTGCAACATCAGGTTAAAAAGGCTTGTTAACGAGCTCTTAACTACCTTAATTAGGTCGCCTGCCTTTCCCGAGGAGGTCACTGGCGCGCTGCCTAATGTGGGTTAAAGGTGGACATCGGCGGAATGAAGGCAGCTTCCTCACGCGCTGTCAATTTCAACGCTTTTAACTGCCCACCTGCTTGCAAACCCGCACTCTCTTCAAAGGTGAAAATTCCAGCTGTTAACTGTTTCTCTCTCCACAGATGCTGCCTGACCAGCTGATTATTTCCAGCATTTTCTGTTTTTATTTGATTTCCAGCATCCACAATATCTGCTTAAGTTTAATTTAATGTTTTTTTAAAAAACAACTTCCTTTAGTAATTGGAGTTTTACCAAGTCCCAACTTATTCTTGGATTAGTGAATATTGATATAGCCATATTTATATCTTAAACGTGTCAACTCATTACACAGAAACAGATTCTATTGAATTTGGCAGGTTGGAGCCTTAGGCATTGCCTGGGATTGAACCTTAACCTCAGACATGCCAATGTTCCCACTTCAATTGCGATGAACATTTTTCCCACGCTTACACTTCTCACACACCTGTAATGGGACTCTTCCTAATCTGGAGTGTGATGATGGTCTGTTTAGGCACAATAGCCTGAAAAACTCTTCTCCATCATAAAATGTCCAGTATGTATGATTTGAAACACATAAATACGCTGCTGAACTATAGCTAAAGCAAATGTTGTTCTCTTTGTTGTATGCCATTTCCCCCTAATTATTGCCTTGAATAAATCAATCTATGCTAACACTGTGGGGGTAAAATCTTTATTTCCATTGTTCCACTGTGGATTCCTGCAGTTTGGATCAATACCCTCGTCCTTGGAGATGCTGTGGGGTCCACAGCAAGACATCAGAAATAAAGATTTTATGTCAACTATGTGGCATATCAATCATATTTGGCTACTACAAACTGTTTAATGTCGAGCTACCTGGAAACATTGCACAGAACCGATGTGATTTCTGTCATGAATATTTAGTTCCGTTATTTTCTCCTTTCTCCAGTACATTTATTAACATGGGTATGATTCTTGCCTTTCTTCGTGTACTGTGCTGTCGTAACTTCTCCCAAGCTATACAACTACGAGGAGTTAGCTGAGGAATTCTATTGTACGTGGGGAAGAATCCAAGGGGGTGAATTTCTTCGGAGTTTCTCCTGCTCTGCCACTGTAACTTCGGCAGAAGTAAACGGGGGAGAATCTCTGAGGAAATTCACCCCCCAAAAGATACTCCTTAGAGGAAAGTAAGATCCTCTCCTATTGACTGCACTAATAACCTTTTTACATCGTTTTTTTTCGGAAGATAGAATGTATAAGACTGGAGAAGACCATCAGCTGGACTGTCCCAAAGTTTCAAAAATAAATCATATTCTTACATTACTCAATCATTTCTCCCCCCAAAATTAACCAGCTCCCTCTTCAATTTACCAGCACTGTTCATTTCCACTGCAGGGGAGTTATCCCCGGTGCCCTGGCCAATATTTATCCCTCAATCAACATAACTAAAACAATTTATCTGTTCATTATCACATTGCTGTTTGTGGGAGCTTGCTGTGCGCAAATTGGCTGCCACGTTTCCTACATTACAACAGTGACTCCACTTCATTGGCTGTAAAGCGCTTTGGGACGTCTGGTGGTCGTGAAAGGCGCTATATAAATGCAAGTCCTTCCGTCCTGCTGTCCTTCCTTCCTTCCTCTCTCTTCTTCCTCTCTTCTTCCTCCCACACATTCCCCATTTTCTGTGTAAATTAATTAAACCTAAACTATCTGTTCACATCCCCTCTTAAGATTGTTGAGTTAGAGAATGCCTGGTTATGTTGTCCAATTTATTAGGGTTCATTTTATCTACACCCCGAACAATTTTACAACTTTGATAAGGTCTCTTGCGCTTCCTTGCTCCAATGTAAACATTCAGGTGCGTATCATTTTAGTTTTTATCTTAAAGAAGAGTTTGAGTGGAGTAGATTATAACAATTATCCTTTTGTGCTCTCAGCCCTATGTTGCCATGTAATGAAGAAATCCAGCTTTAGAAATCCATTTGTAGGAACCCCACTGCTTCTCAATCGTACATTCAATCATGATTCCTTGTACTCTGCATTGCATAGAACACTTCACACAAGGTAATGAGCCTTCATCCACTAATGGCCCAGTGGATGAAGGTACTGCCTGATGTACACTACGCTATCCTGGTCTGCGCTGAACTAGCTGATCTCTGCTGTTGGGGGGTGGAGGGCGTGCGGGGGCACTACAACTGGCCTTAGTAACACTAGGCTAAGGAGCGAATAAGCCGGGGTTTCTGTTCGGGATTGATGTCCTACTACAAACAGTTGCACTCAGCTGTGATGCACTCCATGGTAAAGTAGCCTGCTGGGCCCAGATGAAAGCAAAAGTGTACGCCTGTGGCAGGCATAGGTGGGGGAGATCATTCTTTCAGTCAAATGCTACTCCATCCAGCATTTCTGGATACCCCTTATCAAGCAGATTGATACAGAAATACATTTCTGCAGATTTCTAGGAAGAGAAGCTACAGTAAATAACTTCCTTTCTCAAAATTCAAGAGGAAGTTTTTTTTTAAACGCCAGTGTTAAATGTGTATTTTATTTGCAATTCTTATCAGTTACAAGTTATCAATGACTTCCAAGGTTTTTAAGAAAAGTTTTTATCTGTAAATTTTGGTGTCAAGTGAAGATTACTTGGTAGCATGCACTAAGCATTCATTGATGTGCTTCCTCATAGTGGATACGTTTGCGCTCATGCACCTTGAGACATAAATCAGACTTTAAATCCAAGAAAAGAAAGACTTGCATTTACATAGTACCACGTCAAGTCTCTTCGAAATGTCTCAAAGCGCTTGACATACAATGCAGTGAATGTTGTGAAGTAAAGAAACATGGTAGCCATCTTGTGTGAGGCATAGTTGACTTTTACTGTTTAAATACTTCTGTATTAATTTTACCATTAAAAAAAACCCAACTATACCTCATACACCTATGATGCTCCTGCTGCCAGTATTCCTGTCATCCTCACTGTCTTGCTCACTGGTGCTGCCCGTCCACTCCTGGTCTGCTGGGTCTCCTTCACTTCTGATTTGTTGTCTGGTCTGCTAACTTTCTCCATCCTTGTCTGCTGTTGCTCCCTCACTCCAGGTGTTCTGCCTCTTCTTTGCTCCTGTTCGACTGTTTCTCCCTCGATCCTAGTCTGCAGCGTGCTCTCTCGCTCTCTCTCCCTTGATCCTGGTTTGCTGTCTTTTCGTGCTCCTGGCCAGCTGCCGCCTTTACTTCTGGTCTGCTGGTTCACTCGCTCCTGGTCTGCTGGTTCACTCGCTCCTGGTCTGCTGGTTCACTCGCTCCTGGTCTGCTGGTTCACTCGCTCCTGGTCTGCTGGTTCACTCGCTCCTGGTCTGCTGGTTCACTCGCTCCTGGTCTGCTGGTTCACTCGCTCCTGGTCTGCTGGTTCACTCGCTCCTGGTCTGCTGGTTCACTCGCTCCTGGTCTGCTGGTTCACTCGCTCCTGGTCTGCTGACTCCACACCCCCCACTTTTGCTGGCGGCAGCTTTGGAATTGCTGGCTGCTAGTGGTGGCTGGGTGACTTTTAGCAGCTGGCTTCTGATGGTTGATTGCTAGTGGTGGTAGGCTGATTGGTGGCTGCCTAATGCTAATGGCTGGCTGGCTTGATAGCTGGTTGAGCGCAGTTAGCTTCTATGGATTGACTGTTGATGGGTGGGTGACTGTTTGGCTTCTGGTGGTGCTTAGCTGGGTTCAGCTGTGGCTCAGTCGGTAGCACTCTCATCTCTGAGTCAGAAGGTTGTGGGTTCAAGTCCCACCCCAGGGACTTGAACACAAACATCTAGGCTGACACTCCAGTGCAGTGCTGAGGAGACATTCAACTGAAGCCCCGTCTGTTCTCAGGTGGATGTAAAAGATCCTATGGCATTATTTTGAGTTCTCCCCAGTGTCCTGGCCAATATTTATCCTTCAATCAACATCATTAAAAAACAGATTATCTGATCATTATCATCCTTGTCTTCAAATCCCTCCATGGCCTCGCCCCTTCCTGTCTCTGTAAACTCCTCCAGCCCCACAACCCCCCAAGATATCTGCGCTCCTCTAATTCTGCCCTCTTGAGCATCCCTGATTATAATCGCTCAACCATTGGTGGCCGTGCCTTCTATTGCCTAGGCCCTAAGCTCTGGAATTCCCTGCCTAAACCTCGTTACCTCTCTCTCCTCCTTTAAGAGGCTCCTTAAAACCTACCTCTTTGACCAAGCTTTTGGCCATCTGCCCTAATTTCTCCTTATATGGCTCGGTGTCAAATTTTTTGTCTTAAAATACTCCTGTGAAGCGCCTTGGGATGTTTTACTACGTTAAAGGTGCTATATAAATACAAGTTGCTGTTGTTGTTGTATCACATTGCTGTTTGTGGGAGCTTGCTGTGCACAAATTGGTCGTTGCATTTCCTACATTACAACAGTGACTACACTTCAAAAGTAATTCATTGGCTGTAAAGCGCTTTGGGACGTCCTGAGTTTGTGAAAGGCGCTATATAAATGCAATTCTGTTTGTTCTTGCGGGTGATGTGTTGGCTGTTGGATTGTGCTGGATGGCAGCTGGTGGCTGGCTACTGGTAGTGGCTGTCTGGTCTTCCTGATCTCTAGGCCTCACCTGCTCACTGAGCTATCAGGGGAGGCTGTTTTGTGTATTTAATTGTTGAGTATTCTTGCAAACTATACACACTTTTAATTTTGCCACTAAGCACTGAGTTGAAAACCAGGTAAAGACAGAAATGTCGACCAAAATAAAATGCATTCCTTTTGATATCACTTTTCGCTCCTCCCTCTCCTTTCGGTGTCCTGGCCAATATTTATCCCTCCGAACATCACTAAACCAGATTATCTGGTCATTACCACACTGCTTTTGGTGGGTTCTTGCTGTGGGCAAATTAGCTGCCACATTTCCTACATTACAACAGTGACTATACTTAATTAGCTGTAAAGCACTTTGGGACATTCTGAGGTCGTGAAAGGAATTATGTAAATACAAGTCCTTTCTTTCTTGCTTCATTTTGACTCCATAATTTTTAATTTTGATTTTAACTTGATTCCTTTTGAGGTTTTGCTTTCATATGAGCTTAGACAGTGAGCATCGGCAGTCTATGTGTCCATGATGAGCTGGGATTCTGTTTCTGTTGTCCCTCACTGCCCTGGTGTACACACTTTCAGAAAGGGTCACTAAATACCCATCAGGAGCAGGAATAGAATAAATAAATGATGATAACAGCACAGAAGGAGGCCATTCGGCCA
>JASTWF010000583.1:0-177500 GCA_030390025.1 Squalus acanthias | reverse complement strand
TTTTAGCGCCCTGGAAAAATTAGCGCCCCCGCTCCGAAAATTGAGTGGTTGCGCCCCAAGAGGGAAGTGGCGCGCTATTGGAAGCGCCCCACATCCCTCTTGGGGCACTGCGAGTTAATATCGCGGTGCAACGTGGCACTGCGGCACGTCGCCCCACGGTATTGCAGGCCTCCCTCCCCTTCTTAAAGGGGAGGGGCCTTGCACAGCGTGACCCGGGGCCCAGCTGGGCTCCCGGGGAATCGGGAGTGCTGGTAAAATAGCCCGGCACTCAAGAGAAGTGCCGGGCTCTTGGAGCGAAGCCGCCACACCACGGGGGAGGGAGGGGGGAGGTGGCATTCAGGAGGCCGGGGACGGGAGCGCAGGCAGGTGCTAGCAGGCGGCCAGCAACAAAAATGGCCTCCCCACACCTCACCTTTAAATAGCATCCGGCGGTAAATCAAGGGGCGCTCCTGAAGATCACGGCTGGGGTGCAAGCGGGGCACTGTGCATGGGGATAACGTTATTGCCGGCGGCGCAGTGCCGCGGGGCGCTACCGGTTAGCGCTGTCGCTAACCTCCCGCTGAACTTCGCGGGAGGTGTGGGCGCCGCCGCGCCCGGGCGCTAGTTGCTTTGCGCCCCGTTAGCGCCCTCTTAGAACGCTAACGGGAGGCGCAAATCAACCGAATTTTTACCCCCTGAAATCTCAAACAGTATTAATAAACAAATATTAGTAATATTTCCATTGTTCACAAGCCCTACATAACATGTCTTTGTACTTTTAGCATGAAAACCAATTTTGATTTTTTTCCAGTAGGATGAAATTATTAGATTACTACTGCCACATAATAGTAACCAACAGAATATGGGTAAATTCTAGGATATAAAGGCAATTCAATTGCAGATATTGGGTTTACTCAACTCCATCATCTGACTATAAACAGCATTTAAGTGTAGTTTTGTTGGGAATTTAAAGGCTTGGGGATAGCTTGAACCTTCTGATTTATGAGAGGTCAAAATATAATTTTGAGATTGCTGCCATAACAAAACCAGTCCTGTCTAATCCTGCCTATCTGTTGCTTTTCTATGAGTACTGAGTTCTGGAAAAACAATTTTCTGTTCAGTCCTTTTGGCTAGTAGACACTGTGTACTGTGCTTATCATTCAATGTTAACTGTAGCTAGCACATACAATTTAGAATGATAACACAATCATTTCATAAACAAGAGTCTGGAACAATGCACACTTGTTCCATTGTCTGTTATGAGTGCAGTGCTCATCTTCAGATGCAGTAAGTGTGAAATGGCCAATTTATCATACTGCGTGAATTTATAATCACTGAAACATTTATTAACAGAAACAGCAGCCATTTGAGTGATTCAATAACACCCATATGAAAAACAATATAAGTATTGCTAAATTATACCAACACCTATTTTCATTGTTTGTGCAATAGTTTCTCAATTAGGGATAGGGAAAATACAGCACGATCCTGTAGTGGCAACCGAGTATGAGGTAAACATGTAGTCCTGGAACGCTTAAGTTAACAGAGTTTGTATTCCTGTGAAACATTAAGGTGTCGATTTTCTAGTTGGCAGGCCCCACTGGAACCCTCACCTGTCCCCCAAACCCCAGTCATTTCTGATCAGGTTGTATGAACATTCTGTGCAACAACTTCATTGGATATGCATCCTCCTTAAAAACGAAGGGTGTTTTGATGTCTCGAAATACTCCATATTATCCAGCGCTACGTCTGCCCATTCACATCTGAATTTAAATCTAAGTTGCGGAGAGTACTAAACGGGGAAACTAACTATTTCTCCTAGCATTGTACTGCCGCATCAGGAAATATTGGTGTACTGTTCCATTCCGACATTTATGGCTCTATGCGGGGGTTGCAAAATTTCATGCTACCAAAATACACTTCGTCTTAAAAGGATGTTGCTGTCCTTTATATATGTGCAGGAGCGCAGGACATCCTGCCCTGAAACAGTGAGCTGACAATCACTGCCAGATTCTATGCTTGGTGCCTTGCTGTGAATATGTAATGAAAGATGACCATAGAAGATTCATCCCTTGGAAGTTCAATTGGCTGACACCTATTGCGTCTTATTTATACAGAATATGTTAACTTAGATTGGATTAAGATTTGCTTCCATTATTAAAACAAAATATTCATATCAGTACTCCCAAAGTCTGCACACTGGATTTACCCAAAGGGTAAAAGTGGAGTGTGCAGTACAATTTCAGCTTTCCTGTTTCACAATTCCGTAAGCCAAGTGAAAAAGATTCAAACAAGGTGCTTCAGAATAATTGCTACAAAGTTAATTGCATTGAAACAAAGATCAATACTTACATGAGAGAAAGGGTGAACATAATGCAAAGCAGTTAACATAGCACTTAATGGTGAGCAAATAATCAAGGCTGACACTTCAGTTGCAGTACTAAGGAAATACTACACTGTCATCCTTTTGGATGAGATGTTAAACCAAAGCCCCATCTGTTTTCAAAGATTTCCCGCTGAAGTTATGGGGGGAGTTCGGGAGAAACCATGCTGGTGTCTGGCCAGTATTTCTCCCTCAACTAAATAAATCCAGATTAACTGGTCATTTGTCTTATTGCTGTTGGTACAGAATAGATGCCACATTTGCCTAAATATTGCACTCTATAAAGAAATTCATTGCATGAAAACACTTTGTGAGATTCTGATATGGAAAGGCTCTGTAGAAAGAAAGACTTGCATTTCTATAGCGCCTTTCACAACCGCTGGACGTCTCAAAGCACTTTACAGCCAATGAAGTACTTTTGAAGTGGTGTCACTGTTGTAATGTGGGAAACACAGCAGCCAATTTGCACACAGCAAGCTCTCACAAACAGCAATGTGATAATGACCAGATAATCTGTTTTTGTTATGTTGGTTGAGGGATAAATATTGGCCAGGACACCGGGGATAACTCCCCTGCTCTTCTTCGAAAGAGTGCCATGGGATCTTTTACATCTCCTGAGAGAGCAGACGGGGGCCTCGGTTTAACATCTCATCTGAAAGACGGCACCTCCGACAGTGCAGCACTCCCTCAGCGCTGCACTGGAGTGTCAGCCTAGCTTTATGTGCTCAAGTCCCTTGGAGTGGGGCTATGAACCCACAACCTTCTGACTCAGAGACGAGTGTGCTACCAACTGAGCCACAGCTGACACTGAAATGTAAGCACCTTTACTTACACCTATATCTGGGTATATGGAAATCAGCAAAGGATGTGCAAAAACCTCACCGACAACAAATGGCCTTTAAGGGAGTCTGAAATACCGTATGCTCATTCCTGGATAATTGATCTGTAAATTGTGCAAATTGTTGCCACAGTAAGATGTGTTGTCTGTCTTCACTAACAGGCCAGAAGAATCTGTGGAATGAGACGCTGCCTTTTAGGCCACTGAACTTGGTTTGTCATTGAACACTCATTATTAAACACAAAGATGCAAATACATTCATAACTCTGTAATATAAAATTATGTTTAGAAAATAATTTTGTGTCCCACTGTGTGTTATTGCAAAATCCCACACCGTCCTTGCACTCTTACCCAGTCTAAGCTGGTTCAGACTAGCTGTTGATAGGACTTTTCACAGTTCATTTTCATTTGCATACTAAGTTCATATCAAGGTTAAGGAGGAGTACTACAGGATAAGTGTGCCTGTCAATATTATTAGAAAACATTTAGACAAACTCTGTTACAATATTTAGAACTAGCGTTTTAGCAGTAACAATTTCATTCGTGCAATTTCAAAACAGATTATCTGTTGCAGAATATTATGACCACTAAAATATGCAGCGCGTATTAACCTTTCGAATACTACAGTATAATTTTGTTATAAAGAAAACTTTCAAAGCATTCTTTGAATAAAGAAATTGTGCATCCCATTTGAAATATTAATGTTTTTTTTTCTTTTCAGATACTTTCACACCTGCTGTGCATTTACAGAATTTTCTGCATTTATTTCAGATTTCCAGCATTTGCAGGTTTTTTAACCCATAGAGAAGTACTCGCCATTTCCTTTGACTTCCTATTTTTGCATCTTGATAGTGTTAATAATTTTACAGAAGTGTTCGATTACAAATGCATGATTGAAAAGCTGCATATTTCTCCTGGTTTTCCCAGTATCTAAGGGGTTAATAAGTGCCTGCTGTCGTCGCACTCCCACAAAGCACAAATATTTTTAGATGTGAAAAACAGCTGGAATGCAAAATATTTTTGCCATAAAATTATTTAGTGCGAAATATAGAATTCCAAAGTAATTGAACAGTAGCCGTTTTAAAAGTGAGATCGTTAAAGTGAATTCTGATATTTTTTTAAATGTCTGTTATTAATATTTTTGTTTAATAAGTGCAAATGACATATTCAAAGGAAATAGCTTGGAGGAGTTACCGAGCGTGACAGTGTGAAAGAGCTGAATTAACAACATTAGATACTGTTATAAACCCAGGGTGTTATAGCGACCTTGTTGTTTCAGCTGTGTGTTTGCTAATTCATCTTCTTCACAATGTTCGGCACAATGACTAGTCCTACCGATGATACCAGACTTCTGTTCAAGACACTCTAGAGACAGCTGCTAGGAGATGCAGGAGAGAGGCTGGGTGTGACCTGTCTTCCAATTTCCCCATCCTTCCTGTGGAGAAGCATCCCACCTCTATTCGGTAGCCTGACTCTGATTGGGCACGTGGAGAATTGCAGGCACAGTGCCATATCCAAATGCATCATTACAAGGATGTGCAATATAACTAGATTGCCTCAGTTTATTTGACTTTTTTTTAAAAAAAGGACACTGATGATGAGAGACATCCCCTTTAAGTGTGATTTGTAGTTCTGAGGCTAAACTTTACTGCTCATCTACACTTAGATCAAATATCCTGTGTTGCTCTGACATCGTGCTTAGGGTATTTCTTGGATTGCTGAAACAACCAAACTGTGCGGTGAAAGAAAGACCGTACATTTTATATTGCACCTTTCTTGTCCTCAGGATGTCCCAAAGCGCTTAATAACCAACAGATAACTTTGGAAAAGTAGTCACTGTTCTTTTGTAGGCAAATGCACAGCCAAATTGTGCATCGGAATGTCTCACAAATAGCAGTAATTGACCAGTTAATCTGTTTGTGGTGGTGTTGATTGACACATAAGTGTTGCCGAAGAGAATTCCCTTGCTCTTCAAATAGTGCCACAAGATCCTCAATTTAACATCTCATCCAAAAGATGACACCTCTGACAATGCAACGCTCCCTCAGTACTGCAGTATTTCCCTCCGTGTCAGTCTAGATTAAGTACGTAAGTGAGGCCTGAATCCATGACCTTCTGACTCGGAAGCAAGTGTTACTACTCCAAGCCAATGAAGTACTTTTGAAGTGGAGTCACTGTTTTAATGTAGGCAAATGCAGCAGCCAATTTGCACACAGCAAGATCCCACAAATAGCAATGAGATAAATGACCAGATTGAAGCCCATGGGATAAAAGGGGCAGTAGCAGCATGGATACAAAATTGGCTAAGGGATATAAAACAGAGTTGTGGTGAATGGCTGTTTTTCAGACTGGAGAGATGTATATAGTGGAGTTCCCTAAGGTTCAGTATTAGGACCATTGCTGTTTTTGATATATATTCATGACTTGGACTTTGGGCTACAGAGCACAATTTCAAAATTTGCAGATGACACGAAACTTGGAAGTGTAGTAAACAGTGAGGAAGATAGGAATAGACTTCAAGAGGACATAGACAGGCTGGTGGAATGGGCGGATATATGGCAGATGAAATTCAATGCAGAAAAGTGAGAGGTGATACATTTTGGTAGGAAGAATGAGGAGAGACAATACATGCTGAATGGTACAATTTTAAAGGGAGTGCAAGAGAGAGAGACCTGGGGGTATTGTGCACACATCTTTGAAGGTGGCAGGACAGGTGAACAAAGCAGTTAATAAAGCATATGGGATCCTGGGCTTTAGAAATAGAGGCACAGAGTACAAAAGGAAGTTATACTAAGCCAATATAAAACACTAGTTCGGCCCCAGCTGGAGTATTGTATCCCATTCTGGGCACCGCACTTTAGGAAGGGTGTGAATGCTTTGGAGTGGGTACAGAAGAGATTTACTAGAATGGCTCCAGGAGTGAAGGATTACTGTTACGTGGATAGACTGAAGAAGCTGGGGTTGTTCTCCTTGGAGCAGAGAAGGCTAAGAGGAGATTTGATAGAGGTGTTTAAAATTGTGAAGGGTTTAGATAGAGTAAATAAAGAGAAACTGTTTCCAATGGCTGAAGGGTCAATAACAAGAGGGCACAGATTTAAGGTGATTGGCAAAAGAACCAGAGGTGATATGAGGAAAAACATTTTTACGCAATGAGTGGTTAGGATTTGGAGTGCACTGCCTGATAGGGTGGTGGATACAGATTCAATAGTAGCCTTCAAAGGGTATTGGATAAATACTTGAAGGAGAAAAAATTGCAGGGATATGGGGAAAGAGTGGGGGAAGTGGGATTAACTGGTTGCTCTTCGAAAGAGCCGGCGCAAACTCAATGAGCCTTCTGTGCTGTACTATTTTATGATTCTATGAGAATATGGTGTTAGTTGAGGGATAAATGTTGCCCAGGCCACAGGAGAACTCCCCTGCTCTTCTTTGAATAGTGTCATGGGATTTTCTATGCCCACCCGAGAGCAGGCAGGGCCTCAGCTTAACATCGCTTCTGAAAAAACACACCTCTGACAATGCAGCACTCGCTTAATACTGCATTCAAGTGAGGCTTGAATCCATGACCTTCTATCAGAGAGGCAAGGGTGCTACCAGTGAATCAAGGCTGACAGTGTTTCAACCTGTGGGCCAGTGTCTCAAGAAAAGAAACTGCTTTTTTCACTGGGATTGAGGATTGTCACGATGAATTTGGTTACAGCAGTCTTCGATTCTGCCTCCAATCAATCTGATCAGTTGGAGGGTGGACGTGGAAGCTATCTGAAACAGATCATTTTGTGGGCAAGACTAAACCCAATCAATCAGGCCTTCCTTTCTCCCAATGTTTACTGTGCGCCAACTTGAGGGAGAAAAAATGTAAGTGAGCTGTTGATTGAGAGTCACTGTTACTGTCGTATTTATGTATTTAAATTGTTTGCTCCCAAAGAAGTTATATAAAACAAATAAGCTACGAAAATGTAGCTTTTAAAGAAACTTTCATTTTCCTCAAAGGAAGTTTCTGAGACTTGCCCTGCTGTTATTTATATTATTCAAGACTGGCTGTAGATGCTTTTTTTTACATCAGGAGGATGTTGCCGAGTGTGAAGGCATTAACTGTTTCTTTTGAGCAGATCTGTCACTGCATTTGCAAAATCACCAGGGTTTTGATATAAAATCAGGAGTTGGGTAGGACTGGCGATGAGAATTATTTCAAAAAAAAAATTGAGCTTGAGATTTACACTCAGGATTACAGTAGGCTCTAGAAGTTATTAAATGCACCAAATCAGGTGAGAGAAATCTAAATGTCCTGGGGCTGTGTGCCTCCATACCTCCCCAAAAAATAATAAACCTTTAACACTCTCATCCCTCTTCAGTCATTTTTATATACTGCTGCTGCAAACTATGCCTTTGGGTACATCAATATATGTGATCAAAATCACAAGGATATATCTGTAGTTTAAGTTTTGGTCAGCCTGTGTTCCACTACACTTTCAGTCGAACACCTTGGCTGCGAAATTGGAGCCTTTAGTGTCAGCCGTTGAGGCTGGTTTGGAAGAAAAAATGGCGGCCACCTCGCTTCCACCCGCTTCCGGTGGGTCCAGTGGCGGCCGCCATTTTGGGCAGGTCAGCAGTGCTGCAGTTGCCTACGCATGCTGCAGATATTTAGATGCGACAGATCGTGACGTCAATGAGTGTGCAACGATGATTTGACGCACGATCTGCCATTTCTGATGTCGCCGCTCCATTTAACACCCTCTCCTAATCACGACCAGCTGACCATGCATTCAGCAGCAGGAAGGACCCCCCACAGCAGCGCTATTTCAAGGGATCATCAACAACTTGTAGCTGACTGGCTTTTTCAGTTCCACTGGCTCTGTGTAAGTTTGTGCAACTGTTCAGAGGTTTCTAGAGTTATTTAAAGCTGCTGAGGTGACAGGGAGTGTTGCTGCAAGTGGAGAACGCCTTGGTTCTCATTTAAAGGATTCTGCTCACACAACTTGCTCCCAACTTGCACTTGCGCTCGAGAATGATAAGGAGATGGAGACCCCCCTCGCGCTCGAGAATGATAGGGAGATGGAGCGGAAGCAGCGAAGAAGAGGACAAGATGCTCACAGAGGGAGGGGGGTAGGAGGGCTTCAGCAGGAGGCCTTACCCACCTAGGGTCATCAGGAAGCACTTCTTGTACCTGCATCTAAGCCAGGAGCAGTGCACTAGGAGGCTCCGCTTCACCAAGGAGGTGGTCACAGAACTCTGCCACTTCCTGCAACCAGACCTGCAGCCTCAGAGCAGGACAACCACAGATCTCCCAGTGGCCCTCAAGGTCACCGTGGCCCTCAATTTTTTCACCACTGGATCCTTCCAATCTGGAACAGGCGACATAGCTAACATCTCCCAGTTCACCATCCATCGCTGCATCCGGGAGGTCACAGAGGCTCTGTACTCCAGATGAAGGGACTTCATTGCCTTCTCTCTGAACAGAGAGAAGAAGGAGGAGTGCGCATGTGGCTTTGCCAGGATATCGGGCTTCCCCATGGTGCAGGGCACCATCTACTGCACACATGTCATCAGCAAAGTGATGGAAGGTGTCATCGACAGTGCTATCAAGCAACATTTACTCACCAATAACCTGCTCACTGATGCCCAGTTTGGGTTCAGCCTTTGTTCCAAACATGGACAAAGGAGCTGAATTCCAGAGGTGAGGTGAGAGTGACTGCCCTTGACATCAAGGCAGCATTTGACCGAGTGTGGCATCAAGGAGCCCTAGTAAAGCTGAAGTCAATGGGAATCAGGGGGAAAACTCTCCACCGGCTGGAGTCATACCTAGCACAAAGGAAGATGGTTGTGGTGGTTGGAGGTCAATCATCACAGCCCCAGGACATCGCTGCAGGAGTTCCTCAGGGCAGTGTCCTAGGCCCAACCATCTTCAGCTGCTTCATCAATGACCTTCCCTCCAACATAAGGTCAGAAGTGGGGATGTTCGCTGATGATTGCACAGTGTTCAGTGACATTCACAACTCCTCAGATAATGAAGCAGTCCATGCCCGCATGCAACAAGACCTGGACGACGTTCAAGCTTGGGCTGATAAGTGGTAGGTAACATTCGCGCCACACAAGTGCCAGGCAATGACTATCTCTAACAAGCGAGAGTCTAACCACCGCCCCTTGACATTCAACGGCATTACCATCAACATCCTGGGAGTCACCATTGGCCAGAAACTTAACTGGACCAGCCACATAAATACTGTGGCAACAAGAACAGGCCAGAGGCTAGGTATTCTGCGGCGAGTGTCTCACCTCCTGACTCCCCAAAGCCTTTCCACCATCAGAGCCCTGTACACACTGACATGCGCCTGCATTCGGAGCTCTGTCTCCCCGGGGACCGCCAGCTGACCATCTGTCGTGTCCGCTGCCTACCCGGGCTGCACATTCCCCTCCCAATCTACACGCTCCAATACAAGGCAAACGCCTCAGGGTTTTTTTTAAAGTTAATTTTAAAGGAGAGATGAAGGAAAAGCTCGGTTACCTACTCAAGAATTTTGCCGGTTAAGAGAGATTTCCGGATATTTGGGTGCCGGTTAATAAAGAGTTTACTGTACAAGGCACAAGTAAGGAGTGTGGCGGAATGCTCTCCACTTGCCTGGACACCATTCAAGACAAAGCAACCCGCTTGATTGGCACCCCATCACCTTAAACATTCACTCCCTCCACCACCGGCGTACCGTGGCTGCAGTGTGTACCATCTACAAGATGCACTGCAGCAACTCGCCAAGGCTTCTTCGACAGCACCTCCCAAACCCGCGACCTCTTTCACCTAGAAGGACAAGGGCAGCAGGCGGATGGGAACACCACCTCAGGGCTGCAGTGCGCCGGAGACGATACCCCAACACAGGGTATACAGGCAGAGGATGAGCTTCCTGGACATGACTGAGCAACAGTGCTTCAGGAGGCTTAGGCTATCGTGCCAGGCCGTCGCAGACATTTGTAGCTCACTGGAACAAGACCTGCTGCCCAGAGGAGCTGGTGGACACTCCTTACCAGTGGCTTTCAAAGTCACCACCACCCTCAACTTTTTCGCCTCAGGCTCCTTCCAGGGATCTGCAGCAGACATTTGCGGCATCTCACAGTCGGCCGCCCACAGGTGCATCACGATGGTGACCAAAGCCATTTTCACAAGTCAGCCACTGATGAGGCCAGTGTTACTGAGCAGGTGTTCGGCTTTGCTGCTCTGGCTGGCTTCCCATGGGTGCAGGGTGTCATTGGCTGCGCACATGTGGCCATGAAGGCTCCCCATCATCACCCAGGGGTGTTTGTGAACCGCAAGGGCTTCCACTCCCTCAATGTGCAGTTCGTCTGCAATCATAGGAAGAATGCATGTGTGCGCCAGATTCCCTGGCAGCTGTCATGAATCTTTAATGCTGTGCCAGTCCACCCTCCCTCAGCTCTTCACACCTCCAAACAGACTTACTGGCTGGCCGCTTGGAGACAAGGGCTATACACTGAAGATGTGGCTCATGACACCCCTGAGAAGGCCAAGTACTGAGGCCGAGGAGCGTTATAGTGAGAGCCACACCTCCACCAGATGTGTCATAGAGCAAGCAATAGGCATGCTGAAGATGCGCTTCAGATGCCTTGACAGATCTGGAGGAGCCCTTCAGTACGCAACAGCCAGGGTCTCCAGAATCATCGTCGTCTGCTGCGCGCCTGCATAACATAGCGCAGCAGCGAGGATTGGAGCTGCAGGAGGAGCCTCTTCGGAGGAGGAGGAGCAGGTGGAAGAGGAAGAGAAGGAGGAGGAACCTGAGCTGCAGATGGCACCAGCAGTGGCGCACATTCCTGCCTGGGTGGCCCGGGATAGTCTCACCATGGCCAGATTTACTTAACTTGCTCCATGCCTGCCACCTGTTGTACTAAGATTCCCCCCCAATAACACCATAAAGCATCCCTACAATGACCAATCCATTCCTCTCACCCAAAGCCCCACTGCTCGATGTTACATAATGTCTCACCATTCACTCCAAGCGACAAAGCCACTTCCAAGGTTTGAGGCAAAAATGGACACGACCCGAAAGTGGTGCAAAGAAATAAATTTATGTGTCATCAAAATAACTGAAACTTACCACTAACATTTTTTGATAGACCGATGTGCATACCCGTGTGCATCTACTTTTGTATCATTTTTCTTTTCTGAGTGCTGCGACTTGTCGGACACTTTTGGCGGACGTCCTCTGGGCTTTGTAGCCTGTGATGGCCCCGCCAAAGTCTATTCCTCCTGCCACTGTGCAGGGGCAGACTCGGCCATCGGGATTCGAGGAAGCATGTGGGCATCTGTCTGAGGGGGAGGCAACGGGGGAGAAGTGTGAGCACTTTGAGAAGAGCCCCCACTTCCATGTCCCCTCTCACCATCATCCCTCTCATGGGCCACCCACACTTCCCTGCTAGCAAGGAGCTGGAGAGCACCTTGCTGCCCATCAGTGGGGCGATGAAGGTCCAAGTCTATGTTTACATCCCTCCTTGAGAGGATGTCTATGAGCATCTACCATCGGTTGTCCATAGCTAGCACGTGCTCATGTGAGTGGCGGATTAGCTGCTCCATGTAGGTGGCCATCCTTTCCATGGAAGAGCAAACCATCGCCATTGCCTGCGACATGGTGGTGCTCATGTTGGAGACAGACTCCTCCATTCTCTGAACATCTGCAGACATCGCAGCTGCAAAAGATGCCAGAGCCTCAAGCAATTGTTGCTGCTCCAGGATCGCCCTCTTCCTCGATGGCCCCCGAGGCTCAGCGTCTGCATGCAGCTCAGCAGAGCTTGGAGTGTCCTGCACCCTCTGGCGCGGAGTCTCCACTGCTGTCCCTGTCAACACCACCTGTTCTTGCTCACTTGTGAATTGTGAGACACCAGGTGACAACTCTGCTCTATGGCGCAAAGGACCCACCGAGGTGTGCGTATCTGCGCTAGTGCTGGGTGCACTTGGGTCTGCTGACGGTGCACCCTCAGAGGCTGGAGGCTCCTCTGAGGAGTCGTCTTCCTCCTCCAGCTGGACAGCGGTGGGGGGGGGGGGAGGGGGGGACAGTTGATGGACCTGTGGGAGAGTAAAGAGATGAATTAGAAGTCTTATAATAAGAATGGGTAATGTTATCCATGATAGTATTTCACTGGCTACTGACATCAGTCACCATATGAGTGACTGTTGTATGCCATGTGGCTTTATGAGATGTGATTCTGTCACCAGGTTGCTGGGATGCCCCCTCTCTCTGTCTCCCACTGCCAGCGTCTCTCGAACTCCTGAGATCTCCAGAGCCCCCTCCTCTGCTGCTGTTAGTTGTGCGAAGACTGGAGGGCCACCTCCGGTTCTCTCCCTCTCCCTGTTGTTGTGGGCTCTCTTCTCCTGCAAGGAGGGAAAGAAGGGAAATTTGAGTGAGAGTGATGGAATGAGTGTAAGGAATGTGTGGGTTACATCTGTAGAGGGTGACTATGAGGGAGTGGGGTGACATTGCCAAATGGCCTCTTCTGTGGTGCTACTTGCTATGATTGCATTAGGATGAGGGTGCGTGTGAGGGGGTGGTTAGTCAGATGGGGATGTGAGTATGTACATAGAGAGAGAGGGATGGGTGGATGTGCAAGTTATGTTGGTGTGAGGAATGATGAGCAGGAGTAGGCTTGGGAAGGCAGAGTGATGGGGATATGGTGACAGGCACATCAGGATGAAGGTGAGTGTGGCATTGCACTCACCTTTCCTGACTTCATGAGATTATTGAAGCATTTCCTGCACCAGATCCAGCTCCTCCTGACCACATCCCTGCTGCTGACCTCCTCAGCTATATCCAACCAGGCTCTTTTTATTTCTTGTGGAGGTCTCTTTCGCCTATCAGCAGGGACAGGACCTCCCTGCATGCTCTGACTGCCTCCACCACAGTATGCAAGGATGAGTCTGAAAAGCGTGGTGCAGCCCTCTGCCTTTGGCTATCCATCCTTGCTACTTTATAAGAGTACTCAGGCCTTTGTTTGTCAGGTTCCACCCTCCTCTAGCAACCTTCAAATGAGTTGAGTGCAAGGCGGCTTTAAATATCAGCGCTGGAGACGAGTCATCGATGACGTCATCAGACCCACACCATTTAATAGGGCTGGGAAATGCGCATGAGTCTTTCAATTGGGGCCATTAAGTTAAAGTCGCTCAGCGAAACGCGCTGCTCAGAACATTACGTTCCCGACTCGCTACAAAGCCCGCACGCACCCGATCCGACTCAGAGGTAAAAATTCTGGCCTCAGTGGGGGAGACTGCAGAAGGCCTTGCAGGATGACCTTGAGCAGCTCTGGGCCTAGAATGCCCGGCTGTAGACTGCACCACCTTGGCATGGGCGGCAGCACTCTGGGCTGGCTGGATGACAGGCAGCAGCAAGGGCACTGGTGGAGTGGCGGTGGTGGGAGGACGAATGCTGTCATCTTGAGAGAGGACAGCAGGTTCTTGATCCAGGGAACCACTTCTTCTTAAGGCCGCCCCATCGCGGTCATCATCTGTGTCCTGTGCAACAACAACAACAACAACTTGTATTTATATAGCGCCTTTAACGTAGTAAAATGTCCCAAGGTGCTTCACAGGAGTATTTTAAGACAAAAAATTTGACACCGATCCACATAAGGATAAATTAGGCCAGGTGACCAAAAGCTTGGTCAAAGAGGTAGGTTTTAAAGAGCATCTTAAAGGAGGAAAGAGCGGTAGCGAGGCGGACAGGTTTAGGCAGGGAATTCCAGAGCTTAGGGCCTAGGCAACAGAAGGCACGGCCACCAATAGTTGACCGATTATAATCAGGGATGCTCAAGAGGGCAGAATTAGAGGAGCGCAGATATCTCGGGGGGAGGTTGTGGGGCTGGAGGAGATTACAGAGATAGGGAGAGGCGAGGCCATGGAGGGATTTGAAAACAAGGGTGAGAATTTTGAAATCAAGGCATTGCTTAACCGGGAGCCAATGTAGGTCAGCGAGCACAGGGGTGATGGGCGAACGGGACTTGGTGCGAGTTAGGGACCCAGGCAGCCAAGTTTTGGATGACCTCAAGTTTACGTAGGGTGGAATGTGGGAGGCCAGCCAGGAGTGCGTTGGAATAGTCAAGTCTAGAGGTAACAAAGGCATGGATGAGGGTTTCAGCAGCGGATGGGTTGAGTCAAGGGCGGAGATGGGCGATGTTACGGAGGTGGAAATAGGCAGTCTTTGTTATGCTGCGGATATGTGGTCGGAAGCTCATTTAAGGGTCAATTATGGCACCAACGTTGCGAACAGTGAGGTTCAGCCTCAGACAGCAGCAGAACTCATGCGCGAACTCACCCTCCGGGGAGCTGGCACCCAAGCCAACCTTTTCCCCCTGGCCTGGCTGCAGCCGACTCGTGCCCAGTGACTCACCACGTGCAGATCCCGCCGCTATACTACTCTCTAAAGTACGCGCAGTGCCACTTTCTGAGCTGGTGTCTGCGAGTGTCAGATGCATTGCCGGTTTGTCTTCTCTTTCACTGTCCTCCTCCAGCACTTCAGGGACTGGCGGGCCAGCTTGGAGTTTTTTAGGTATCTGAAAGGAGAAAGGCACAAGGGTTGGGTTGTGGTGAGGCAGGGGGAGCGGGGAAAGCAAGATATCCATCAGCAGCTTGTAAATGAGAAGAAATTGTGGGATGAGGGGAAGTGGGATCTGAGAAGAAGGATTAGGTACGAATTTTGCGTGCTGCCTGCACCACTTTGGATGCAGGCACATAGTGCTGCACGATGCCTGCACCTATTTTCGGGCCTTATCCAATTTCTAGGCCCTTGTCTTCATATGTTGTAAGTCTGCTTTAGGATTGTTAACCTTTTTGATGTTGTCAGCTTTTTGCTATTTAAAAAAAAATGTATTTGAATTCAGCAGCACTTTATTACTTAAAAAATGGACACAGCACAAGGCACTAAACACTAGTCCTTGGGCCTCCTCCCAGCTCCCTCTCCTAGGGTCCCTAACCCTTGAGAGGCTCCACAGTGAAGGCGTTCAGTGGGGGAAAGTCCTTCTTTTCCCGGTAGATGCCCCAGAAATGGCTGCACAGTTCCTCTGAGTTGACAGTCAGGTTGAACTTGTCCTTCCTGGGGTAGTCCTGCAAGCAGAAGATGTTGGATGGAACCATCTCAATACAGTCAAAGAGGATGTTCTTTACCACAAAGTTCCTGTCGATCCTGGGCTTTGCTGAGCTCAGAGTGCAGACAGTGACTACAGATTAAAGCAGTGACTACACTTCAAAAAGTGCTTCAGTGGCTGTAAAGCGCTTTGGGACGTCTGGTGGTTGTGAAAGGCGTTATACAAATGCAAGTCGTTTTTTTTCTTTCATGATCTGAATGCTGATCTTGTCAGGTGAAAGGTTCATGATCCGATCTGCAGAAAATCCCTGCCAAAGAAGGGTGAAGGACAGGTACTACACTTGATCTTAGTTTGGCATGTATGAGAGGCTTGTTCCTTGGTAACCAGAACTGGACACAGTACTTAAAATGTGGTGCAATGGGTTTAAGCATGACCTCCTAATAATTGTACCCCACTTTTGGCTACATAGTTCAGCACTCTATTAATTGTGTTGAATGCTGCTCCATAGACCTGTTGAGCACCAAATCCATTAAAACCCCTCAATCTCTCTCAACTTCACCTGCACCATTCATGGAGTATCTATGTCACCTATGTTTTTCTTTCTAAGTATAGTACTTTGCACTTGCCCATATTAAATTGCATCTATGCACTTGCATAGCTTGTCCAACCCAACTTTATAGTTTATGAAATAACAACAGAAAACGCTGGAAAAACTCAGCAGGCCAGGCAGCATCCGTGGAGAGAGAAAGAGAGTTAACGTTTCAGGTCGATGACCTTTCGTCAGAACTGGAAAAAAGCAGGACATGGAACAGATTTTTAAGCAAGTGTAGGGGCTGCGAAATGGGGGAGGGGATGAAAGAACAAAAGGGAAGGTCTGTGATAGGATAGAAGGCAGGAGAGGTTAAGAGACATTAAGAGATATTCAAGGCAAAAGGAGATGGTAATGGGACAGGTTAAGAAACAAAGGATGGCTCTAGATGAAGTGTAAATTGCGCTGGCAGAATGAAAGACAGCTGCCATGTGGGAGAGAAGAACAGAAGGCACAAACAAAAGGTGTGGATAAAATATATATATATGATAGGGGCCGAGGTTATGATCTGAAATTGTTGAACTCTATGTTGAGTCCAGAAGGCTGTAAAGTGCCTAATCGAAAGATGAGGTGCTGTTCCTCATATTAATGTAAATT
The DNA here is from genome assembly GCA_030390025.1 of Squalus acanthias. Lineage (NCBI taxonomy): Eukaryota > Metazoa > Chordata > Chondrichthyes > Squaliformes > Squalidae > Squalus > Squalus acanthias. The sequence goes on along the minus strand of JASTWF010000583.1, from coordinate 161,048 downwards.
GGAAGCTAGGAGTCTCAATACCAATCCCTGGGACATGCCACCACCGCCACCGCCGCCCCCCGCCCCCTCCCATCTTGACATAATTGCTGGTGCAGTGTTTGTGACGCATAGCTGGCTATGAGCAGTTCTTTGACTGGATATTGCCTTGTACTGTAGTAGTAAGACCATAAGATTCGGGGGCAGGGAGGGGACTGGAGAATAGGGATTCAGAAAAAAAACTAAAGTAGCACATTGGCACTTTTGATATTTGACTGCAGGAATTTTAGAACAGAACTATTATGCAAATAACCCTTGACTGTGAGATGTAACATGCCACAGCTTTTCTATCCACTTGCATATTCTTCTCGAGCTCATCCATAAATATTTGAGCTGAACTTTAATTGGAAATCTCTAAAAATTAGAAATAAGAATTAAGATGAACGATAATGCAGCACCTGAGTTTAAACAAATGTGCTGCTCTGTCATTATTCAATTTGCTTTTCATAAGCGCTATGCACAATATATTGGGGGGAAAAATTGAACCTCGGCAGCAGCCTGAGGGAAGATTATAAATGTTAAATGTTATGAAATAGATTTGAAATTATGTGTACGTTGAGTGAAGTGATTGAGGTTAGCAAGCATTTTTCTATAATTAAAATTTGTTGGCTGTAAAATTAACATAGCTTTGTTGTTAATTGCAGCACTTAACAAGGATGACAGTTATTAGACATTTCCCATGCAAGTACAATGCCACAATGTCTAGTAAAAAAGCAAAACACTGCAGATGCTGGAAATCTGAAATAAAAACTGGAGATACTCAGCAGGTCAGGCAGCATATGTGGAGAGAGAAACAGATTTAACGGGGGTAATTTTAACCCCTAAAAACGGGTGGGTTTGGTTCGGGTGAGAGTTTAAAAAGCTAAAAATCTGAAACAGGAAGCCAGCCCACCTCGAACCCGCCCACTTCCAGTTTTAACAGAGGCGGGACAAGGGGCGGGAAACCAATCCGCTCTCAGGTATGGAAGGTGGCATCGTCTGAACAGATGCGACGGAGACCATTAACGTGGTGGAGGGCGTTGGAAGAGCCGCGGATGGAGGTGGCCCATCTCGGAGTCAGTTATGCTCAGTCAATGAGTTGCTTGGAACACCAAAATTAAACTGTTAAGTGCACAGTCAATAATATAAGAAAATCACCTTGTACTCAATCTGCTTCTGCACAATTTGCACAAATCATGTCCAGCATTTTCAAGAAGTTGCAAAGTGTACTCTTCTGACATAAGAGGCAAAGCTGAAAGAAAATTGCACAAAAGCATTAATTCCTTGCTGAGGTCTAGTTCCATAGATACTGGTCTCCTTACAGGACCCTGGCTGAGTGGCCATTATTCATATTTGAGCTTTGGAAATACATGTCAACAGGCTATTTGACCATATATGATTACAGTTGTGTCAGATCTTGTCCTTACCCATTATCCACATTTTCCACATGTGCATTTCTAAGTGTTCAAGAGGCCTAGCTAATTTTCCCCTCCCTCAGAGAGGGGCACACAATTCAACTGATGAGGAGAAATTTCTTCACTCAGAGAGTTGTGAATCTTTGGAATTCTCTACCTCAGGGGGCTCAGTCGTTGAGTATATTCAAGGCTGAGATCGATAGATATTGGACTCTAAGGGAATCAAGGGATATGGGGATCGGGTGGGAGAGTGGAGTTGAGGCCAAAGATCAGCCATGATATTGAATGGTGGATCAGGCTTGAGGGGCCGTATGGCCTACTCCTGCTCCTATATGTTCTTATGTAACTGGATCAGCTAACTGACCACAAACCAGGCATTGAAACTGGGATCTTTCTGCTCTTTCTACTCACTGGATAGCTATTATGAGCACCTGAAAGCAATTTTTCAATAAATGTTTTAAGCAGCTTCATTCAGCCACAACTAGGTCCTTAATATTTTTATGATTTACTATGTAGTAATACTGTTGTCATAACATTGTGAAATGGTCAGAATAACTCTGTTTGCACCATCATCCTTTTTGTCTCTTAATCTCTCCTGCCTTCTATCCTATCACAGACCTTCCCTTTTGTTCTTTCCTCCCCTCCCCCCTTTCCCTGCCCCTGCACTTGCTTAAAAACCTGTTCCATCTCCAGCTTTTTCCAGTTCTGACGAAGGGTCATCGACCTGAAACATTAACTCTGTTTCTCTCTCCACAGATGCTGCCTGACCTGCTGAGTGTTTCCAGCATTCTCTGTTTTTATTTCTGTTTGGATGAGGTTGTGAAGAGACTGACCCCTTAGCTGTGGGACCACCTCAAATCCATCAAAAATGGAGTCTTATGGATTTCAGATCACTGAGTAGTTAAATACATTCTTGCATAATCAGCAAAAACTTGCATTTATATAGCACCTTTAACATAATAAAATCAATCAATGGAATGTCAGAAAGCAGGTTTATAACACCAAGAGGACTGGCACAAAGTTTTCATTCAACCATTAGACTCATGGAGGCACTGGGAAAGGTTTTCCCGACCTAGAAAGGAGAGAGTGGAAATTCAATTTTAACCATAGAATCTTGTCCTGAGGTCAGTGGTGCTGGTGCTATTTCCAGTAAGTTATTTTCTTATATTAGACCATGTCAACATTATTGAAATATTAACCATATGTAACTCAGGTTATTGTGTTATAGATGTTAGTAATAAATTACATAAGTTATAACATACGTACATAGTGTATGGCTTCCACTTGCATCTGTGATGTTTCATAAGCAAAATTACTTTTTTTAAATGTATCTAATGATACAAGTTGTGTGTTCATAAATGGTACTTTCATCTATACTGATTATTAATCCACATCCCAAATAATGGTTATTTCCCTGAAAGAAGACATCCTTTCTGAGGAAGATTGTGAAGAGGAAGAGGACAGAATGGACCAAGGAATTCAATCAAACATTCAAGAGTGTGCAATGCTCACTGACCGCCCGATCTGTTAAATTGATTCACGCCACTTACCTTAGTGCCTGGAGTAAACACCGACAGGGAGAGCTGGCATGAAGCACAAGGAAGCCGGCTCCAGGGGCGTTATTTAAAGGGATTATCAGTAATCACTTGCAGCTGTCAGGTTAGTGCAGTATCAGTGGTTTCTTGTTAGTTTCACATACTGCAACAGTTTTATTCAGTAATTTCAAGGTTATTTTGTATCAGGAGTCTTGTGGCAACTAAAAAGTAGCTACATTAATTCTTCAAAGAATCAAACTGCTACACTTGGTAACATTAATGGGGGCTGTACTCACCCTCCAGGATCTACGGTGGAGGGAGCATAGGCAGTGAGAAAGACAGAAACATGTGTGCAGAGAGATGAGGAGGGACATCAGGGCTCTCACCAGGACGCCTTACCCTCTTAGGGTATTCCGAGAGCACTTCTCCTACCTTCAATTAAGCGAGGAGCAGTGTATTAGATGGCTCCGCCTCACCAAGGAGGTGGTCACAGAACTCTGCCACCCACTGCAACTAGACCTCCAACCTCACACCAGGATGACTTAAACCCCAGATCCCCTTTGCTCACCACATCCCCATCATTCCATCCCTCCCGCAGGCCATATCACACCACAAAGCTGAAATGACAGACACCACAAAAGAATGGTAAGTGAATTAATACTGTGCCTTTGCCTACTCTAGTGCTCCTACGAGGTGTTGGCCCAGTGGCTGCAGCAGAGCTGGTGGAAGGCTGCTGAGTGTCCATGCAGGAGACTTCAGATGGCCTTGCAGGACGCCCTCAACCAGCTCTAGACCTGGAAGGCCCGGCTGTAGACTGCGCCACCTCAGCATGGGCGGCAGCAGTCTGGGCAGGCTGGATGACAGGCAGCGACAAGGGCAATGGTGGAGTGGCAGCGGTGGGAGCAGGAATGCTGTCATCCTGAGAGAATACAACAGGTTTCTGCTCCACTGACCCACTGCCACTCCCCCAGGGCAGCACCTCAGCATCACTAGCAGTCTGTTGGAGCAGAGATTGCTGGCCTGCTGTGACACCATGAAAGCCCTGGTTGGCGGTGGTAGACCCAGCCACAATGGCAGCAGTCAGAGCTTGCGTGACATCAAGCTGAGACTGCATGAGAGCAGTCTGAGATTGGATGCCACCAAGCATAGACTGCATTACAGCACTAAGACATTGCTGCAATGGAAGCTGCCAGATTGCCCATCACATGCGGCATTAGGTATGGGTCGCCATGGTCTCTCTGCGAGTCTACCATCCTTTGCAGACTGGAAATGATGGGCTCCATGGTGTGCACAGAGCCTTGTGCACTGTTGGAGACAGACTCCTCCACGCTCCTTACCATTGCCGAGATGCTCTTGGGCACCCTTGCCATTGCACCTATCATCTCTGTGTGCATGCCCATCACCCTTCTTCTAAACGCCTCCCCATCGAGGACCTCATCTGAGTCCTGTGCAGCAGAACTCACCCTCCGGGGAACTGGCCCCCGAGCTACCCTTTGCCCCTGGCCTTGCTGCAGCCCACTCATCCCCAGTGCCTCACCCTTTACAGATTCCACTACTATACTAGCCTCTAAAGAATGCGTAGTGCCAGTATCTGAGCTGGTGTCTGCAGGTGAGACATGCAGTGACACGGTGTGTTCTTCCTGCTCCTCTTCACCCGCCTCGCTCTCTACCGTGCCCTCAGGGACAGGCTGCTCAGGCGCTTGCTGATTATCTGAAAGCATAAAGGCACAAGAGTCGGGTTAAGGTGAGGGCAGGGGGCGAAGGAAGGGAGAAATGCATGCATACAGCATGATTAGCTGGAAAGTGTGAGGGGGGAGTGGGATGTGAGAAGAAGGAGTAGGGATGAACATACTGTTGTTGTCCCCAAGGAGGTCAAAGTTGCCTGTGGCCACAGCGCTCACCACCTGGTGCCCAATGATCTGCAGCACTCAATTCTCCAGTGCAGAAAGTGGTTGGGTGTCGGCTTGTCCCCTGCTTGTGTGCTCCTGCTACCTCCTGTTGTGAGCCATCTTGGCCTACAAGAGAAAGGAAAGTGTGTGAGTAAATGTGGAGCAATGTGTTTGGGTGATGTGCCTACCATATTTGAATAGCTGCCATTGTGTGCAAGGTGTGAGATGTGGGTGTGAGTGTTGGTAGGTAGAGATTGTTGGTGGGCGAGTTCTGGGGGTGTGGTGCTTTGGGTAGTGTGTGAAGATTGTGGTTCAGTTAGTGGTATGTAGCACTTATTGAAGCATTCACTCACCCTGACCACCTGAGTGAGGTTGTTAAATTTCTTCCTGCACTGTGTGTGGTTCCTGGGGACCACAGTGCTGCCCGAGACGTGCTGTGCTACTTCCCTCCACATGGTGCGGAAGACTTGTGGCAAGGGCCTCCTGCCACTTGTCGAATAGAGCACCGCCCTCCGTTTCTCCACAGTGAAAACCAATGCCTCCAATGCTTCATCAGGGAATCTGCAGGCTCTCTCCCTGGAGCGTGGACCTGCCATGAGCACACCTGGTTCAGTCCTCTGGCTCCTTCTCCTTTTTCTGCTTCTACTTCTGCTTGCTGAGGCAGCTGCACAGCCAGAAATGCTGAGAATGAGGTGCTACAGCATCAATGAACCTCCCTTTTAAGCAGTGGAAAAAAACTCTGGCAATCATGACTTACGATTATTGGTCCAGCCTTTAAGTCTAACGCCAATGAGCTTGGATTTTAAGACTTGATTTAGGACTCCAATCATTTTATTGAGCAGTGAGCACGAATTTTGTGTGCAGTCTAAAGCATTTGCGCCTGGCACTAATTCTCCAACTTTTCTACTGACACCGCCCATTCTTTGGCTATAACAAATTTTTATCCGAATATATGCTTTCTAAGGTGCAATGCCTAGAACTGTACACAGTACTCCAGATGTGGTCTAACCAGGTTTCTGTATAGCTGTAGAAAATCTTCCTCCCTTTTATATTCTAGCCCTCTAGTTATAAAGACTAACATTCCATTAGCCTTTTTGAATATTTTTTGTACCTGACTACTACAATTTAGCCCTCTGTGTACATAGACCCCTAAATCTCTTTGGACCTCCACTGTTCCTAGCTTTTCACCATTTAAAAAATCCTCAGATCTATCCTTTCTTGGTCCAAAATGGATCACCGCTCACTTACTTACATTGACATCCATCTGCCACAGTTTCGCTCACTTATTTAATCTATCAATGTCTCTTTGCAATTTTATACTCCCGTCTACACTACTTATTGTACCACCAATCTTTGTGTCATCAGCAAACTTGGATATATGGCTCTCTATAGTGTTATCTAAGTCATTAATAAATATAGTGAATAGTTGAGGCCCCAGCGCAGATCCTTGTGTAACACCACTAGTCACTTCCTTCTCCAATACATAACCATTATCCTTACTCTCTGCCTTCTACCACCGAACCAGGTCAATAATTTGCCTTCAATTCCATGAGCATTAATTTTAGCTAACAGTCTCTTACGTGGAATCTTAATGAATGCCTTCTGGAAGTCCATATAAACTGCATCCATAGACATTCCTCTGTCTACTACTTTAGTTACTTCCTCAAAAAATTCCAATTAGGTTCGTTAGACATGACCTACCCTTTACAAATTCATGTTGGCTCTCCCTAACCAGCTCAAATTTCTCTAAGTGTTCAGTCACTCTGTCCTTAATTATAGATTCAAATAACTTTCCCACAACAGATGTTAAACTAACAGATCTAACAGATAATTTCCTGGTTTCTCTCTCTCTCGCCTTTCTTAAATAATGGCATTACATTTGCAATTTTCCAATCTAAAGGGACAATTCCTGAACTGAGAGAGCTTTAGAAGATTTTGGCTAAAGCACCTGCAATTTCCCCACCTATGACCTTTAAAACACTGGGGTGGAAACAATCAGGTCCTGGGGATTTGTCAGTCTTTAGTGCCATTATTTTTTCTGATACAATTTTCTTGCTTACGGTAACGTTGCTTATGTAGGGGCAGAGAAGGACAATGTTGCAAATGTGGAAATAAGCAGTCTTGGTGATGGAGAATATCGGACTCCCTCTCCAACAAAAATAACGCCTACTTCTGCCTCTAGCATCGCCTGCCTAGACCCCTGCCTGAGCCCACCTGCTTCTAAAACCCTCATCCATTCCTTTGTCTCCTCCAGATTCGACCATTCTAATATTCCCCTGGATGGCCCTCACCATCCATAAACTTCAGCTCATCCAAAACTCTGTTGCCTGTATCCTCTCCCAAACCAAGTCCTGCTCACTCACACCTCTTTTCTCACTGACCTGCTTTAGCTCTCGGTCCCCCAAAAACATCAAATTTAAAATTCTCATCCTCCTGTTAAAATCTCCTCACGGCCTCATTCTTCTCAATCTCTTGTCAGCTCATGAGTGAGCTGAAAAGTCAGATTGCTGATCTGACTCTGCATTTCTACTCTGCTATGACATTTTGCTACAACATTGTAGTTGGAATGCAAACGCACCCTAAGAGTTCAATCATGCAAGAATGAATTGATTTAATTGCCCCAGTTGTGCTTCTGCAATTTATCAGTTGTTGAATGCACTGCATGTGTTGCACTGAACCATATAGAGCAAAAGGCCCCACCTTCGGTTCCAGGTTTGTGAGAGCTCATTTTTCTCACCCAGGGGACCAATATGGACATTTTAATTGGCCTCAAAATCCATACACACATACATCCAGCAAGAATTGCTAGGTAGTGGTCATGAAGGGAACCTTGGGTGAAGTCATTCCAGGATTCCCAGAATACCAAGACCAATTGTCTTGCCTCATCACTAACTCAACAAACCAGCAACTGGACCTACAACCGACTTAACTTCACGGCTTAATGTCATCCTTAACTTCATGGCTTAATGTCCATGACATACGTCCCCACTGAAATCATTGGGGAGCTCTTAATTATTTTTAAAGAACATTTTTCTCCCATTTCTACAAAATGCTAATGTAGTAGCAGCAGGGAAACTCAATCAGTTAACAATAGCCACGTTTTTTGGCTGCAGTTTTCAACGTACTGTTGATACATTTTCCATGCATTTTAAACAGGCTGGGTTTATCAGCTGGAGGATGAATCCCTGACTGCATAGAGCCAATATGAAAATAACTCTGTAGGTATTTTTATATTGATAATGTGCTGTCATGTAATACTCCCGCTGCTGCTCACTATTGATATAAAGGAAGTGAACTGCATGCCTGCAATACCATGAAGCATCCAATATTTCCTGTGTCCTGAGAACAGAGGCAGCAAAATGCAGGGTTCCTTCCCCATTCCCTCAAATATCAACACAAAAGCGAAATACTGCGGATACTCCTGGAAATCTGAAATAAAAACAGAAAATGCTGAAAATACTCAGCAGGTCAGGCAGCATCTATGGAGAGACAAACAGAGTTAACGTTTCAGGTCAATAACCTTTTGTCAAAACTGGAAAAGGTTAGAGATGTAACAGGTTTTAAGCAAGGGCAGGGAAGTGGGGGGAGGAAAAAACAAAAGGGGAGGTCTGTGATAGGGTGGCAGGCAGGAGAGATTAAATGACAAAAGGGATGATGGTGCAAGGTGAAAGGAGATGGTAATGGGACAAGTAAAGAAACAAAAGATGGGTCTAAAGGAGGTAGAAATGAGAATATCAGTATCACCAGCAACAGCTGCCATCTGAAAAAATGGGGGCAAAGGTTATGATCTGAAATTGTTGAACTCAATGTTGAGTCCGGAAGGCTGTAAAGTGCCTAATCGAAAGATGAGGCGCTGTTCCTCAAAGTTATGTTGAGCTTCATTGGAACACTATAGGAGGCCGAGGACAGAGAGGTCAGAGTGGGAGTGGTCCCTCAAATACCAGCTTGGCTCAGTTGGTAGCATTCTCGGCTCTAACTTAAAAGATAGTGGATTAAAACCCTACCACAGACATGTGCTCATAATCTACACTAACACTTCAGTGCAATACTGAGTGCTGTATGTCAGCGATGGTGGCCTAGAATATCGTTCACAATGCCCTGCTGGCGCGAACTGGGTGCAGGGAATGCTCCCTGCACCTGCACGGGTAGGCCCGAGGCACACCCGATATTGGGTCTCTGGCCTCATTTAAATGAGACCGGTGAGCTGCGGACACCTGTTGGCCGTCATCAGGCAGCTCGCCAGCGAAGAGGTTTTGAATTTCGGGCTGCTGCATCACAGCTTTAGTTAAAGGGGAAGGGGCTGCAAGCAGGAAGGGGGCCAACCAGGAAAGCGAGGGTGATCGGGAGGCGGCCATTATTAATGCGCAAATTGGCCAGCAACTTCAGGGAATTAATAGAAATGGCGTGAGTTGCGAATCTCCAGAACTTATTGGTCGAATTACGTTGCTCCGCCATTTGCTTTGCGTCTTGCCCTTAGCCTCCCCGTTATTTTTAAGAACTTGCAGGATTCGCACATTAATTGCCCTTTAAACATGTCACAGAAAATTATGGGTGGAACTTAACAGTGTAATAGCTTTTTAACAACATGGTAATTGTTAATGCAATGGCAATCAACCTCTTTGGCCCTGAAAGGGAACAATTTAAGCTGTTTAATCTCATTCCTGCATGTAGTAAATTGTTAAGATTTAGAAAAATTCTGTACCTGATTTGACTCTAATTCATCCACATATACTGTTGGTCCCACCATTTACTGAGGGCCCAGATGCCCCATTATCAGTTTACACTTTATTGAGCTGAAGTCTACAGAAAAAGTCTAACTAATGGCGCACGCCACGAGATGTCCCGCTCCAGCAAGATCCAGCCCATTAAACTGAGGCCTTGTTTGGCTGCTCAGGTGGATGTAACCCATACCATGGCACTATTCAAAAAAGATCCAGGGGTATTCCCTGTGTGCTGACTAACATTCCTCCCTCAACTAATACCACCAAAGAAATAGATTATCTGGCCATTTATTAATTTGGTGTTTGTGGGATCTTGCTGTGTACATGCTGGCTGCCACATTTGGCGAAATAACAATAAAGACTTCCGGCACAGAATGAACGTATGCACGCTGCGCGCCATATTGGACCCTTCAGAGCCCGTTGCTCGACTGAGTAACAGGCGCTATGCAATCAAATTTCTCGGCCCATATATCTGTGCCTCAGCAGTGTTCCCTCACGCACCAGCAGCAGGGTAAAACATTCCCAGTATCAATCAGGTATTAATGAGAAGCTGCATGAACAGGGATTCTACAACAAATGATAAATAGCAACTGCAGTATATAACCTAATAGAGACTAAAATTAATCTCTGCTAGCACTAGCCCCAGAGGCAATCACTTTAAAAAAAAAGTGATGAGCAGCAGTTGACATGTTTATGCTAATTAGATAGGACTGCCGTGATTACACATCAAAGAATCATAGAGGCAATCAGTAGATATAACAGCATGTTTCAGTAGGGGGTCCCCTGTGGAGAGCACTTTCAAAGGCTTCATTTGCACTGCTTTGTGAAGCTAGCAATGTTTAAAAAGCAAACAGCACTTTCCACCATTTACTTTCGACAGCAACTGAGAGGGGAGATAGCGAAGCATCCTGCCATGCCGTGACAGTAAATCATATCGCATACCATGACCACTACTTCAAATTGACATCTGTAATCTGATGGTGTGAATGCCTGAGTGGTATAGCCTTTACTCATCCGAAGCCCACCAACTGCATCAAGAGCACCAGAATCCTTGAAAGCACTCTGACTGCGAATAAATACTTATACAGAAAATATTTGGAAATTAAGGGGTAAAAATTCACTTGGTTGCGCCACCCGTTAGCGCCTTAAGAGGGCGCTAAAGGGGCGCAAAGCCGCTAACGCCCGGGCGCAGCGATGTTTGCGCCGCTCGAGAACTTAACTTGAGATTGTGCGGCGGCGCTAAAACTTACCGCTGCGACCACCTGCGCGCGCAGATTGTGACGTCATTCCATGGTGCAACGCCCTTGGGGCGCCCCGTAGCGGAAATTGAGTGGCGCCCCCTGCCTTACCGCCTGGCGCTTCCAACGACCAGAAGACTGGAACGCTATCAATCGCTGTGGGGCTGGGGGGGGCGCTATTTAAAGGGGGCCTCTTCCTGTCTTTTATTGTTGGTGGCATTTTTGAACTACGCATTCTGAGAGAGAGAGGGAGAGACTTCTGGAGAGATTCAACGTTGTGTGAAGGAGTTTTGGGTACTGAGCAGCACTTTGCAGGTTCATTTTGATTTGCCATTCCTTGTATGGATTTAGCAGAGACCGTGGGAGCTGCACTCTGAGCTCTTTGCCTGGTGCTCTCCATTGTTCTTTCCAGCACATTTGATGTGCAAGTCTCTCCAGGCCGAGATTCAAGGCAGCAATGAACAGGATGTGGATGGAAAGCAAGATTAACCATCCCCTTTAAGAACTGGCCCGTGCCATTGTGTGTGTGTTCCATTGCTGACTGACATTACATGAGCTTTGCCAGCGCTCCGAGTTAGCGCCTCACTGCTCGGCCTTTGCGCCTTAAGAGAGGTGTGCAGCGCCTGCTTTAGCGCTCCACTCACCTCCCGGGGCGGTAAAAGTGAAGTTTCCCGTCAGTGCCGATAATTAGCGCCAGGCGCTAATATTTGCGTCCGGACGATATTTGCGCCCCAAATGGGGCGCGACCTAATTTCTACCCCTAAGACTTTTGGAAACAATAATGCCACTAAGAAAGAGAAGAGGTCAAGATGAGCACAGAATTGTTAGAATTCAGGGCACTTCAAAGAGATTAGAGGGTAAATTTTGAGGGGCCCTGCTACCATTATCTGCTTGCTGTGCACAAGGCCCTGATTACAGCCAGCAGGACCCAACAAAATTTACTTCATAACCGAGAAAGTACTGTTCGTATTATTAGCAGACAAGCACCTAATACGTTCATGTAACGTTCCTCTGTCCACTATTTTAACATAGGTATTAACCTCTTTTTTTTGTAAATGGGTGAAGGCCTCCAATTACAGGAAGTCATGCAAAAACATTAACCAATTTCCCACTTGTATTGAAACAGACATTTTCAGGCTTATAATGTCAAGATGTATTAAAGTTTTTTTCTTTGCCGAACCCTTTTCTAATGGCATTATTTCCTAGCTCACTACAGTTCCATAAGTGCAGTCATTCTCCGGGGCCTCACCCAAGAGGCCATTAATCATATGTGAGGCTTGACAGTGAGCATAGACAGACTATTCAAGCATGGTGAGCATCACAGCCAAGACTCATATTCACACAAGTATACTTTTGGCAGAGATCATCAAAGAGCAATCGAATGGGAACCCTAACCAATTTTCCTTTCTAACCCAGGGTACTGAGGACCATTTTGGTACCCTACTACAAAAGCAAAATACTGCGGATGCTGAAAATCTGAAATAAAAACAGAAAATGCTGGAAATACTCAGCAGGTCAGGCAGCATCTGTGGAGAGAGAAACAGAGTTAACGTTTCAGGTCAATTACCTTTTTGTTTCTTTACTTGTCCCATTACCATTTCTTTTTGCCTTGCACTATCAGCTCTTTTGTCATTTAATCTCTCCTGCCTTCCACCTTAGCACAGACCTTCCCTTTTGTTTTTTCCTCCCCTCCCCCCTTTCCCTGCCTCTGCACTTACTTAAAACCTGAGAAGTCGCATACTTAAAACCTGTTACATCTCCAACCTTTTCAAAATAACAACAGAAAACGCTGGAAAAACTCAGCGGGCCAGGCAGCATCCGTGGAGAGAGAAAGAGAGTTAACGTTTCAGGTCGATGACCTTTCATCAGAACTGGGAAGAGCCGGAAATCAAATAGATTTAAGGCCAGGGTAAAGCTGGGAAAAGGGGGAGGGGATAAAGGAACAAAGGGGGAGATGAAGAGACATTAAGAGACATTAAGAGATATGCAAGGCTAGAGGTGGTGTTAATGTGACAGATTAAGGCTGAAAGAAGTGTGAAATCCACTGGCAGAATGAAGGACAGCTGCCAGCTTCTAGGAGGAAAAGAAAAGGTGGGGGGGGGGCAAATAAAAGGGTGGAAAAAATAAAATATAAATGTGATTGGAGCTGAGGTTATGATCTAAAATTGTTGAACTCGATATTGAGTCCAGAGGGCTGTAGCGTGCCTAAACGAAAGATGAGGTGCTGTTCCTCGAGCTTACGCTGCGCTTCCGTGCAACAGTGTAATAGGCCGAGGACGGTGAGGTCAGAGTGGGAGTGAAGCGGTGAATTAAAGTGACAGGCGACCAGGAGCTCGGGGTCCCCCTTACGAACTGAACGGAGGTGTTCCGCAAAGCGGTCACCCAATCTGCGTTTGGTCTCCCCAATGTAGAGGAGACCACATCGTGAGCAGCGAATACAGTATACTAAATTGCAGGAAGTACAAGTAAATCGCTGTTTCACCTGGAAGGGGTGTTTGGGGCCCTGGACAGTGGGAAGAGGGGAGGTATAAGGGCATGTGTTGCATCTCCTGCGCGTGCACGGGAAGGTGCCGGGCGAAGGGGACCTTCCCTTCCTCGACTTCTCCATCTCCATCTCTGGGGATAGGTTATTGACTAACATTCACTACAAGCCCACTGACTCCCACAGCTACCTGGACTACACTTCCTCCCACCCCGCCTCCTGTAAGGACTCTATTCCATTCTCCCAGTTTCTCCGTCTCCGCCGCATCTGCTCTGATGATGCCACCTTCCATACCAGTGCTTCCGACATGTCTTCCTTTTTCCTCAACCGAGGATTCCCCTCTACCGTGGTCGACACGGCCCTCGACCGTGTCTGTTCTATCTCCCGCACTTCTGCCCTCACCCCTGCCCCTCCCTCCCGGAACCACGATAGGGTCCCCCTTATCCTCACCTTTCACCCCACCAGCCTCCACATTCAACGGATCATCCTCCGCCATTTCCGCCACCTCCAGCGTGATCCCACCACCAAACACATCTTCCCCTCACCTCCCCTTTCAGCATTCCGCAGGGACCGCTCCCTCCGCGACACCCTAGTCCACTCCTCTACCACCCCCAGCACCCCTTCCCCTTCGCCCGGCACCTTCCCGTGCACGCGCAGGAGATGCAACACATGCCCTTATACCTCCCCTCTTCCCACTGTCCAGGGCCCCAAACACCCCTTCCAGGTGAAACAGCGATTTACTTGTACTTCCTGCAATTTAGTATACTGTATTCGCTGCTCACGATGTGGTCTCCTCTACATTGGGGAGACCAAACGCAGATTGGGTGACCGCTTTGTGGAACACCTCCGTTCAGTCCGTAAGGGGGACCCCGAGCTCCCGGTCGCCTGTCACTTTAACTCACCGCTTCGCTCCCACTCTGACCTCACCGTCCTCGGCCTATTACACTGTTTCACGGAAGCGCAGCGTAAGCTCGAGGAACAGCACCTCATCTTTCGTTTAGGCATGCTACAGCCCTCTGGACTCAATATCGAGTTCAACAATTTTAGATCATAACCTCAGCTCCAATCACATTTATATTTTATTTTTTCCACCCTTTTATTTGCCCCCCCCCCCACCTTTTTTTTTCCTCCTAGAAGCTGGCAGCTGTCCTTCATTCTGCCAGTGGATTTCACACTTCTTTCAGCCTTAATCTGTCACATTAACACCACCTCTAGCCTTGCATATCTCTTAATGTCTCTTAATGTCTCTTCAGCTCCCCCTTTGTTCCTTTATCCCCTCCCCCTTTTCCCAGCTTTACCCTGGCCTTAAATCTATTTGATTTCCGGCTCTTCCCAGTTCTGATGAAAGGTCATCGACCTGAAACGTTAACTCTCTTTCTCTCTCCACGGATGCTGCCTGGCCTGCTGAGTTTTTCCAGCGTTTTCTGTTGTTATTTCGGATTTCCAGCATCCGCAGTATTTTGCTATCGTCCAACCTTTTCAAGTTCTGACGACAGGTCATTGACCTAAAATGTTAACACTGTTTCTCTCTCCACAGTTATGTCAGCTGTGGCTCAGTTGGTAGCACACTTGCCTCTGAGTCAGAAGGTTAGAAGGTTCAAGTCCCACTCCAGGGACTTGAGCACATAAATCTAGGCTGACACTCCAGGGGAGTGCTGCACTGTCGGAGGTGCCGTCTTTCGGATGAGACGTTAATCTGAGGCCCCATCTGCTCTCTCGGTGGACATAAAAGATCCCATGGCTCTATTTTGAAGAAGAACAGGGGAGTTATCTCTGGGGTCCTGGCCAATACTTATCCCTCAACCAACATAGTAGTAAAGGGCATTAAGGGTTACGGGGAGCGGGCAGGAATTTGGACATGAGTCTAGGTTCGGATCGGTCATGGCCCTGTGGGTAGTGGAGCGGGCCCAGGGACCGTGTAGCCTGATTCTGCTCCTATTTCGTGTGTGCAATTCTGTTAGATGCAGGAGATGGTTCTGTGATAGATAGTAGATTGGTGGTTAGGATCAGATCAGCCATGATCTTATTGAATGGCAGAGCAGGCTCGAGGGGCAGATTGGCCTACTCCTGCTCCTATTTCTTATGTTCTTATGTTCTTATAACAAAAACAGATTATCTGGTCATTATCACATTGCTGTTTGTGGGAGCTTGCTGTGTGCAATTTGGCTGCTGCGTTTCCTACATTACAACAGGTACTTCATTGGCTGTAAAGCGCTTTGAGACGTCCAGTGGTTGTGAGAGGCGCTATATAAATGCAAGTCTTTTTTTCCACAGATGCTGCCTGAACTGCAAGCATTTTCTCTTTTTATTTGTGGTATCTTACTGCTGCCCCAGCAGAAATCAACTAATTCAGCACAGATCAGGGAATAAGATTCTGTCCTGTGTGGATTTGCTACTCACTTGATAATTTACTGAGCCACTGGGAAAACCATACCATTTAAAAAAATAATGGAATGTGGGTGGGATTGTCTTCCACAGCAGTAATACCACCTGTTTGCTTGTTTATTGTGCTACTTTGGGGGGGGGGGGAGGGGAGTGGGGGTCATAGTAATTACATAATCTCGTAAGTATTGCATACTTGCATTCCAAATTAATTAATCAGACCACCAACTGATTAACACACATCTTGACTTTGTGCGATAGTGTAAAACAGTTGATAGCGAGTTGGCAGCCTCTGTTAAATCTCTACTTATTTTTATTTCCATTGATATCCACATTATCACATTTACTTACTGATCAGCAAGCAGGAGGCACAACAATGCAGAGATGCAGAAACATTTTAGTACGCCGTTTCCCTCCAAAACAACTCAAGAGATGCCATTTAATGTAGAGGCTTCACTGAATACTGCAAAAACCCACTCTAATGAGATAGGTAGATTGAAGTGAGCTTTCAGCTGGAAGACAAGCATTCTATCACTCATGTTTCTGGGTCCCAAACCCTGGACCAAAATTGAATCTGAATTTATATTAAGTTGAAGCCTAACAGTACATTATTCACAAAGCCAATATAATGTCAAGGAACGCAAGGTTAATGGCAGATATAAGGTTAGATAGGCATTCTGGAATATTACTTGATTTACCTTCAATGGGCAGAGAAAAACCACTGTAAAAGTTTAAATGGGTTAAGTAAAGTCTATGATAGAGGTGATTGTGTATGGCATATGGAAAAAAGAGGATTAGTGATTGAATGCTCTTTTTTCTCTCTCTGTGCTTTCTTACGACATCCATTAAGGGAAATGTGTATGTATAACAACATAGGAAACTGTTCTGCAGTGTGTTAGAAAGTGGCCTTTCACCTCAGATCAATTCCAACCTAGGTAGGGTAGAAGTCTCCTCCGTCTACTTCTGTGGGAAATGAGTTTGGGCAGTTTCAATCCAGTTCCAAGAGGGCATGATTAGTTACTAATTGACAATCTCCATCAGGATGTGGGGAATGGGAAAAATGTCATACTGGTACAATAGGGGTGCTCTTCCAATATTGGGCCATATTTTCCGATGCCTACGGGTGTGTACGCGCTGTGTACACATCCGTAGGGACATCGGAAATGCTGGTTTCAGGCATGCGAAGCGCATGTGCTGAAAACCAATATTTCCGATCTGTCAAGAATGCTCTTGACAGATCGGACGCCTGCCCTGGAGAAGGGCCTCTGCGGGCGGTTAGTTCCACTTTCTGGAGAACCTCCGCCCGCAGAAAACCCTTAGAAATCTTACGCCTGGTAAAAGCATGCGTAAGGCCTGCCTTTACCAGCATAAGAGTTGAAAAAAGTTTAAAAAAACATTTTTCACTCATTTATAATTTAAAAATACTTTTAAAAAAGGTAAGATTATTTTTAGCCCCGTAAAAAACCTTAATTTTTTTCCCCAAAAATTAAATTTTTGTTTAAAATATTTAATTTATTGTAATTTCAACTCATTTAAAAAATGTGATGTATTTTTTAAATTTATTTAATGTTTTACTGTGTTTTTGGGGTGATCTCCATTCATATATTTGACAGGTCTATCTGTCAAGTGTATGAAGGGAGATTCCCATCTTTGATTGGCTCCCCATGGCCCACGTGATCCCAGGGACGCTTGCGAACCGCATGCGCCTCTGGGATACGTAGGCCCTGCAGCATTTCGAGTTTGGAGAGGCCAGGGAGCGGAAGTATACGCACCTTGGGAGCCCTCAGGTAAGTCTGTAGATTTTTTCCGGATCGGAGGCCTCCGCATGCAGGAAGCCTCCGATCGGAAAATACAGGCCATTATTGCAGCTTTACTCTGCCTCTGGCTCTGCTATACGTGACCTGGACATTTTGCATGCTGACACTGGTTGCCTGAGATGGGAAGAGTTCCCAACACCAACATCCCTCATCTTGATTAGCATAAAAAAAACGGTGTTTGTAGTCCTCAAATGTTACTTTTATTGGTGCAAATTCATTAAGATATATTGAAGTGAGTGGGTATAGCTATAAATAATCTCTTGGTATTAAATGGGCAGAAACACAAGTGAAGCAGTTATTTTGGACATAGCTGTCCAACCTGCCTGTAAATAGTCCGAAGTAACCTGTGGAAATAGTGGCCCGGATATTCCGCTCAGAGGCAGGTGGAAGCCCCCGACCTGAAAAAAAGAACCGCATCGACCTTAATGCTCTGGGCCCGCGTAATCTTCCGTTGTAATCCTGAGGACTCCTGGGCAGTGTATGATGTCACGTCACCCAGGAGCGTAGCGTGCGCGGAGGCTAGGGCTTCGCGCGTAGGGGAGACCCGCCCTCAAAAGTTATATTTGCATAGGCCACGCCCCCGATTTTTTCCAACTCTTCAGAAGCATTGGCAACTGAAAGTAGCTGCAAAACTCAATGGTAAGTTGTTTCTTTATAGTTTTTTGAATCTTTTGTAAACTTTTAGAAACTTTTAAAGACTTTTACATGGCTTGAAGAATCTTAACTAGTTTTAAAGAGATTTGAAGCAATTTGAAGAGTTTTAAAAGCCCTGAAAATTTTTTTTTCATTCATTTTAATTAATCAGCAAAGTGAAATGGAAGGATTGAGCACAATTCGCATGATTAAGAGAGCTCAGAATTTCAGTGACGATGACATCAGCACACTCCTCAATGAGGTTGAGGAGAAGCGCCCACGGATCCTTGGGAATGAGAAGTCCAGGGCGGTGTGCAAAGGACAGATGACAGCTTGGTCAGAAGTTGCCCAGGCTGTCAGCGCGAACTCCACCATTCCACGGACAGCGGAACAATGCCATTACTTTGACGCCCGCAGAACCGCCCTTACCTGCTTCCAGCGCAGAAACAGTGCAGGCCCATGAGACAGCAGCTCCGCCAGTCCTGATGCAAGCAAATGTTGCCTTTCAGCAGCAGCGGCAGCAGCAGCAGCAGCAACAACCCTGTCACGAGGCAATTGCTGAAGAGCAAGAGATGGCACACGGGGGCCTTTCAATTGGCAGCAGAGGGCTCCGGTCACGGGGAAGGGGACAGTGTAGGAGACAGTAGGCTGTCCCTTTTTGCACAATCCACCTCTTTGACCCTCAGGCACAGAAGCGAGATGGGAAATCGTTCAATTGTTTAATGTTTCGTTTTATTTAAGTGTTAAATGTTGTCGTTGCTTTTTTTATTGAAATATATATTTGTGACTGAAAGTGTATGTAACCGGTTTGTTTAAAAAGTACAGCCTCTAGTCACTTTGAAAAAAAGTCAACATTTTTATTTGCAAAAATATTTAAAATTACAACTGTTTGAAAATTAGAAAATAGCTAGTTTCCAACTTGAATGTCTTTATTGCACTAAGAAACCAAAAAAGTCACTTTAAACTGTTTACAAATTTTATTCAAAAAAATTATGTTTGCGAATGTTTGAAAAGTAGAAAATAGTTAGTTAATATTTAAAAGTTAAAAACTAAGAACATCAAAACTGAAACTCAAAAGTCTTTGATGCTGCAATAAAAGTTCACTGTTTCACTTTAAATTGAGAAGTTGCACAACACCAGGTTATAGTCCAACAGTTTTATTTGAAATCACAAGCTTTCGGAGCGACTGCGCCTTCGTCAGGTCACCTGACGAAGGAGCAGCCGCTCCGAAAGCTTGTGATTTCAAATAAAACTGTTGGACTATAACCTGGTGTTGTGCGACTTCTCACTTTTGTCCACCCCAGTCCAACACCGGCATCTCCACATCATGGTCACTTTAAATTGTGTCTGTTCCTTTCTTTGCCTTGCTGGGGGAGGGGGAAGTACAAGGCGACACTATCATCACCTCGTGAAGGTGTTGGCTACTGGCAGTTCCCGAGCAGCCTTACTTTCGGCAGCACTTGGCTCCTCCCCATCAGGCCTGGCCACAGGCACATTGGCATCGTCCATGTCCTCCATTTCAGCAGGGAGCTCCTCTGCAGGGTTAAGGGTCAGTCCTTCCCGCAGAGCAAAGTTATGCAAAGCACAACAGGCCACCACAATCCTTGCCACCTTCAGAGGAGAATACTGCAAGGTCCCCCTTGACCTGTCCATGATGCGGAGATGCCGGTGTTGGACTGGGGTGGACAAAAATGAGAAGTCGCACAACACCAGGTTATAGTCCAACAGATTTATTTAAAATTACAAGCTTTCGGAGCTGTTGCCCCTTCGTCAGGTAAAGGTACATGTCCAGGCACCGGAAGCGTGATTTCAGAACCCCGATTGTCCTCTCCACCACTTGCCGTGTGGACACGTGTGCCTGGTTGTATCTCTCCTGAGCCTCATTACTGGTCTTGCGGTAGGGAGTCATCAGCCATGGTCTTAGCGGGTAGCCCTTGTCACCCAATATCCATGCGGATCCTGGAGGCAATGTGCTGAGGGTGCCATATAAGTCCGAGTTACGGAGGACGAAGGAGTCATGAGCACTTCCCCGGTGATCTGCATTCACGTTTAGGATCCTGAGGTGCGCATCACAGACTATCATGACATTCAATGAATGAAACCCCTTCCTGTTGATGTATGTCACAGGTGCATCCAGTGGTGCCTTCAATGCAACATGGGTTCCATCGACAGCCCCAATCACTTTGGGGAATCCAGCAATGCTATAAAATGCAAGGGCTATCTCCTTTTGATGGCGAGTGGACAAGTCAAAGTCTATGAACTCTGAAGCCCTACGGAAAATGGCATCTGTGACCTGGTGAATGCAGGCCAACGCAGCACTCTGGGAGATGTTGGTAATGTCACCGGTGCCTGCCTGAAATGACCCACTTGCAAAGAAGTTCAATGCTGTGGTTACCTTCATGTTCACTGACAAGGCAGTGCGGGTCTTCGAGCGTGTTTGAAGGTCCTCCTTTAACATGTCACATAGTCGGCCGATTGCCTCTTTCCTGAAGCGCAGCCTCCTCACACACAACTCCTCCGACAGCATCTCAAATGACAGCCTCCCCCTGTACACTCTCTGGGGTGGGTAGTAGTTCCTCCTGATCAGGAGACGGTGATGGTTCCTCAGTCTTCTTTGTTGTTCCCTGGCGTTTCCAATTCTCTGATACACAATCGCACCGAGGATCAGGGCAACATCGTCAAAGGGCATGTTTCTCCCTCACAGGCTTCCTCTTTAAACAGATGAAGTACTTGTAAGGAAAAAATGGAAAGAGTTGTAAAAGTAATTTTAATAAAGTGAGTGGCTAGAAAATCACGTCGGGCTATGGTGGGAAAGGTGCGGTATCGGATCGGGAACACGTCATACCCGCCTGATGAATATCACGGCCCGAGATGATTTTCTAAGAACTTTAACATTTTCACAAAGTCATACATACAATTTTTAAAGGGCATAGAAAAGTTAACATATAACTAATTGATATTTTCTGGAATAATTTTTTAAAACTTTAGTAAATGATAAATAATTCATTTTTAAACAGTCATTTTCACATTTAAGAAAATGAAATCTAATTCAATTAGGCCTTGCACACAGCAAGAGTTGCTCTTTATAACTACACTACTCAAAACAAGATCCAAAACCGTTTTTAACATATTAAAGTTGATAAAAACTTACCTCAGGCTTTCTGCAAAGAACTTTGCTCACTTTCACAATTAAAAATGTTCTGTTTCCAAGCCCACTGCTGAAAGAGTTCTTCTTCCTGGAGCTTCTTCCGGTAGAATGCAGGCTGTGCGCATGCTTTTTCTAGGCGCAGCTGCTTTGGACGTACCTGGACTGAAGCATTTGAGAAAAAAACAGAACATTTAGCCGGTAGCGCTGCCTATCCTGCACATGCGTTTGATCTGTCAAGCCCTTTCTTGACAGATCGGAAATGCCGGTTTCCAGCGCATGCGCTGTGCATGCCTGAAACCAGCATTCCCGATGTCCCTACGGGTGAGTACACAGCGCGTAGGGATTGGAATATCCGGGCCATTATGCAAAAGGATTTCCAATGCTGTACTTAGTTATTTATAATAGTCCAGAATAAGTTTGCAGCCAGAGTCCTTTTAAATAAGGAGTCTTGTATCCCATTTAGTTTAGAATGGACTCTAGGGGAATCAAGGGATATGGAGATTGGGCGGAAAAGTGGAGTTGAGGTCGATGATCAGCCATGATCTTATTGAATGGCGGAGCAGGCTTGAGGGGCCGTATGGCCTACTGCTGCTCTTACTTCTTATATTCTTATGTTCTTATAATTGGATGTTAAATTCCATTAAATTTACAATTGAACCTGACCTATCTGTTTCTTCCAGGTTCAGAGATCGGCATTATTTAAACTAAAAGCGGTTCTCAGATTTGGCAGTGGGGAAAAAAAATATGGCCACAGCTTTGCCCAATTGTCTTTATTTCCATTGTGACGTACCTCAGGATGTTTTTAGATCAAAGATACTATATAAATGCAAGTTATTCCCCTTAACCAATGTTTTTATTTTCTCTTCACTTATGCTCACTTCATGTAAACAGAGACAAAAGGCTTATATATTTTGTAATTACATGTGCTCAACTGAGCCTCATGCAGTGCCCAAGGTAAGTAGCAGGAAAAAACCACTGCACAGACTGCAAGCTGTCGGACAGCGAGAGCAGTCACTGGAGGTGGTAACTGTGGTTTCAACACAAGGTTTAAGAGTGCAGTATTTAGTGACAAGTTAAATCAAGTTTCAAATCAAGGTTTTGAGTCAAATCTCTCCTAACTCGGACAGCAGATGGAGTTCAGTACTTTGGTGGAAAATGTTTAGTATTCCGAATAGATAGCAAAATTATTGCACAAATGGGGCATCATGTTTAGCAAAATCATCATATAACTGGGGCATCTGCTAGCATATGATGGGAGATGTAAGAATCAGGACAAAACCAGCTGCCCATTTCTCACAGCAGATAATTGAAATTCCTGAAATTCTTTGTTGCAAAGAGTAGAAGAATCTCATGTAAACAACAGGGCTGAGCACTGACCTCCCTAACCCTTCTTTGCTGCTCATCCTTCTCTTCGTCATGCAACGTGTCCAGCAAAATCAAACTTACTGCTATGGTTACATATGCTGTGGGGCAGCCTGCTGTTTACAATGGGCCAGAAATTCGGCTTTCCGGCTTCCTGCGGGTGCAAGCATCGCACGCGTACTTGCCTACCGCGCCTGCAGTTGTGCTTTGGGCCCACGAGGACTTCGGGTCCTGGGCCTCCTCCAGCTGCCGGCGCGCAGTGCTTGTGTATACCAGGGGCGCAGTTAGTTCGAAGCGTCCCCTGGGATCACGTGGGCCATGGAGAGCCAATCCTAGCAGGGCATTTTCATTCATAGATTTGACAGGAAGACCTGTCAAATCTATGAATAGAGATCGGCCCCAAAACCACACTTAAACTTCAAATAAATTGAAAAAAAAAAATCACATTTTTAAAATAACTATAAGTTACATAAATTAACTACTTTAAACAAAAATTTTAATTTTTGAAAAAATTAATTATACTTTTTAACGGTGCTAAAAATAAACTTACCTTTCTTTAAAGTATCTAAAAAAGATAAACCTGTTGAAAAAATGTTTAAATTGTAATTAATTAACCACTTACCTTGTTAAAAACAGGCCTTGCGCCTCCTTTTTAAAAGTGCAGCTTCTTCCATACTTACCCTCACAGAGAAACCTGAAAAAAAACCTGAAGTTCGCTGCGTGCGCGCAGCCTCTCCTGCACACGCGTTCAACTTCTAAACCCCTCCCTTCAGGGGAATGGAAGTTCCGGTTTCCCGCTCATGCGCAGTGCATGCAGGAAACCGGCACTTCAGGTGGCCTTACGGGTGAGTACACAGCGCGTACTCACCCGACAACAGCCGAATTTCTGGCCCAGTATCTGCTGCTTTCTTCCACTCTGGATCCCTGCAAATACTTTCCGCCTCCTGAACATCACTTTTATAACAGACATTATTCACGCAATGTGGGCTGGAAGGCAATCAGGTGCAAATTTGCACATTTATGCTGAACTAATGCTTAATAAGTGTATTAGGATCAATGGAACACGGGTGCACAAATGCTCCATTAATGCTAATATCCCCTCCAGAGACTTCAGCACATAATCTAGGCTGACGCTTCAGTGCAGTGCTGAGGGAGTGCTCCACTGTCGGAGCCTGTCGGTGCCGTCTTTCGGATGCAACGTTAAACCGAGGCCCTGTCTGCCCTCTCAAGTGGACATAAAAGATCCCATGGCATTATTTCGAAGAAGCGCAGGGGAGTTCTGTCCTGGCCTATATTTATAGCTCAACCAACAGCTCTAAAAATGATTATCTGGTCATTGGGACTTTGCTGTGTGCAAATTGACAATCATGTTTCCTACATAACAACAGTGACTACACTTCAAAAGTACTGTAAAGTGCTTTGGGATGTCCTGAGGTTGTGAAAGGCGCTATATAAATGCAAGTTCTTTCTTTCTAAAACACCCAATTACTGCACTTTAAAGTACACTTTTGTGTGTGATGGCTCTAATGCAGAGTAATTTCACCACCTGAGTGTATCATGTGGATAGCAGATTGTCTTGGCAATAAAGCCTAATCCAACATCCATTAGAAACAGTTCTGAACTTTTGAAACTTTGATTAGGCTTGGGCCCACTTCAGACCTCGTTCTGAGAACTAGAGCAGTTCAAAGTGCTGGTCAGTAAGTGAGTTCTCAACTGAATTCTTGGAGCCTGAAATAATGGCCGCTACTATCATCCTCTGCCTCCAAACCCCCAGAATCTCATTCACTTTCCTGTGCAGTGACTTTCTCCTCATCAACCTCAACAACTGTGTGAAGACTAAGTGAAGAAACACTGAATTGAAAAGTAAATTTGCTGTGTTTTCATTAACAAAAAGGGCAGGGGTAATGCCAGCATTTCTTTGCTGGTTGCCCAGTCATGAAACATCCCATGTACAAGTGGATGGTTTCATGAGCTGGCAGGAACAAGGATTTTGAGTGCATCTGATCAATCCAAAAGCCAAACAACATGCAAATGAACAAAGGAGCTTCTTACAAGTATGACTCCAATATAAATCTAGACCTAGAGATGAACTTCAGATCCAGCACCATTTATCTCTAACTAATAGGGGTTACCATTGTGGAGATCTGCTCTGATGTCACTATGCTAGTGGTCCATTTACTTGACTCAGCGATGTTCTAGAGTAACCACTACAGACCTAGGACCCTTATATGAAAGTTATATAATGTGAACTGTACCTACATCACTTTGGGACGAGCTAGTCAATGCAATAATTGAATTTGGACCAAAATGCATTATAATAGGCAGGACCGGTATTTTACTTTAAGATGAAAATATTAATGCTTTGCTCAGCAGAGGGGAAAAAAAGGTAGGCAAGGACTATGAAACCGTATTAATTCCAATTTAAATAGTTGTTGGCTCCATTAGAGCAAAGAGTAGATTGTTGAACTGATCCAAATATCTGTAATACAATCCCTAGAGTTACAATTTTCTTGAATTAGAAGTAAATAGCCCCATTTATAGTTTATCCTTGTAGAGACTGCATTCAGCCTGGGCCAGGACGACCTTAGCTGAACGTTATCCCCTGAGGTTAATATGGAGGGGTGCCCCAATTGAATGTGCCAAAAAAGTATTGAATAACCTGCCCAACTGAGTTTCATTTTCCATCAGAAACTGGCAGGATATTACTATTAGGCACTTATACCTGCTTGATACAAATCGACTTCACAGTCCCAGGTAACACCTTGGGCAATGCTGCGACATTTTGTACGAAATCTGATCTGAATAAATAGGCCACCATAGTTTGTACTTGACCTGTTGCGCCTACTATTCTGCTGCAAATTCATGCCAAGTGCACATTTGCAAAACAAGTATAAATGGGTAAAAGCCTTTAAGCTGATTTATATCCAACTCTGACACATCTCTTTATATGATTAACACTACGGGGGTGATAGTAACCTTACCTGTCCCATGAAAATCAGATGGGTGGGCAGTTATCCCTGTGACCCATCACCCCTGTGCTCGCTGAGCTACATTGGCTCCTGCTTAAGCAGCGCCTCGATTTCAAAATTCTTATCCTTGTTTTCAAATCCCTCCATGGCCTCGCCCCTTCCTCTCTCTGTAATCTCCTCCAGCCCTACAACACCCCCCCCCGAGATATCTGCGCTCCTCTAATTCTGCCCTCTTGAGGATCCCTGATTATAATCGCTCAACCATTGGTGGCCGTGCCTTCTGTTGCCTAGGCCCTAAGCTCTGGAATTCCCTGCCTAAACCTGTCCGCCTCGCTACCTCTCTTTCCTCCTTTAAGACGCTCCTTAAAACCTACTTCTTTGACCAAGCTTTTGGTCACCTGCCCTAATTTATCCTTATGTGGATCGGTGTCAAATTCTTTTGTCTTAAAATACTCCTGTGAAGCGCCTTGGGACGTTTTACTACGTTAAAGGCGCTATATAAATACAAGTTGTTGTTGTTGTTAAAATGCCATGGGTTACTTACCTGCCGGAAAGCTGCTTGGATCACGTTAATCACTATTTTCTCTCCGGCTTCTGGATGAGCAGCTAAGCTGGCTGCTCATGGCCAGCAGGGTCCTTCTTTAAATATGCAGATCGGGGTCTGATGATGTCATTGGGCCCATACGGGATGAAGAAGAGGCCACAAAGGCATGTTTTGCACTATCCTTTGTGGGGCCAGGAGAAGCAGGAGTTCTCCTCTGGGTCTCTGGGAAAGGTTAGGCGTCTCCTGCCTCAGACTCTGCCGCCTCCCCCACCCCCTCTTCCCTAGCACGAGATTCTCCGGAACCCACTTCTCCACATTTACTTGAGTGCCGGCAGGTGGCCAAGAGATGCCTGTTTTTCCAGAGGCCGGCAGCCGCTTCCCACCTGCTCTGGGCAGGATGTTGGCCAGTGGAATGCTAATGAGGCCTGGGAGTTAAAATTCTCTGAACCTGTTTTCTGCTGCAGCGGATGAGCTTCTAACTCACCCTACGACCTGCTTGGTTAACACCTGCATGGAGTTAAAATCTGAACCTATGATTAACCAACCTGATCTTTAGCTACACTTAAGGCACAGAAATCTTTGGGAGCGGCATTGATTTAAAAAAATGATTTTGAGCCAGGCAATTAGTTAATTTTGAGTTCAATTCTGAGATCTGCCTGTCTGTATTGATGATTCAGTTTACACTTGAGACAATTATTTTTCTGGTTGTGGAGGGTGGGGAGCAGTCTCCTTGCTGAGTATGCAAACTGGAACCATGGACCCAAGCTTGGCTTTAACTGGAATGTCTTCTTAGCTCCAGGATTTGTAAAGAGGATTTGTTGAATTGGGTACAAATCACTAGAACAGAGCCCATGGAACTGAGTCCCTCTTCAATTCTGAATTGAAGAACTCAGCTGGTTCCTTCCACCACTGACACCATTCCTATTTCTTTATAATGAAGCAATTAATGATGAGAGCATTACAAACTGTACAGTGTGTAACTAATCATGTGTAACATTGAGGCATCAATAAAACTTTAACTCCATTCACTGAATTGTCTGAGAGAACCACTTTCGAGCCAAACAGTAATTATCATTGATTGCAATGTGGCAACATAGTTCATCCTGGAGCCACGGTATTTTGGTTAACTCGAGCAATAGTTCTTTTTTGGTTTGTTTTTCTTGGCGAGGAGATGAAAGGATGCAAAACTGAAACAAAACATGAAACATTTTCTTTCTCTTTCAGATACTGACTGACCTCTGCACTTTCAGTCGTTTATATATTGTTTTTGTTTCAACCATTGTGTAAGTACAGCAATATAACCACACGGCCCAAAGAAAGTGTCCATGTCACAATGGTAAAGATTTTGTGAGAACTATGGAAAAGTGAACAACTCTGCAGCAATGTATTTACTTGACTTGACCTCAGTCAAGCCCATCAAACCTAACCTTGGCCCACTGCAATAAAAGTGTTGTTCCTCCTTCAAATACAGCCTGAAACCTTAGCTCAGTGCCAATCTAATTTCCTTTCCAATGTGTCCATATGTCTATTGGAAATACAAATAAAAATATCTGTTCATCCCTGCAGCAAGAAAAGTACACTTTTTTAGGATTAGCTTCATCATACCAGTTGGCAATTTGAACCCATTTGCTTCAAGTCTTCTATTGCACCCACATAGCCACTTTCTATGTGTGTGCCTAAACTTGTCCTGTTCTGACACCTACACATTTGCACTTTCCAGTAGGGATGATCAACAGAATGAACCTTGACAAATTGATCCCCTCCTTAGCCCAACAATTCTAAGGGCAATTTTAAAGCTCTCGCTATTGCCCAGCTTGAGATCAACTATCTCAGCTTAGACCTGAATTCGAATCCATTCTTGTCTTTATGGATCAGTACTACATTACACCACGAACCTACTCACTGGTGGAGCCCTGCCTAAGCAAGTCTAATAAGATGGAATCTGTCTCTAATTAGGGTGAGGTAGAATCATCCACCTGTAAAACCATGTCACTATATTGTACCCCACTTTTCTCATGCGATGCCCTGCACTCCCTTTTTAATAATGTAAGAGTACTTATTTTGAATTAGACTTCTTTTCTCACCAGATTGAAATTCTGTTTGAAAAGATAAATGGAACATTTTTTTTGTTTTTGAATCTGTGCTTGCTAAATACGAACACACAATGCGGGCAACACGGTGGCATAGTGGTTAGCACTGTTACCTCACAGCACCAGGGACCCGGGTTCGAATCCGGCCTCGGGTGACTGTTTGTGTGGCGTTTGCACATTCTCCCCGTGTCTGCGTGGGTTTCATCCCACAGTCCAAAGATGTGCGGGTTAGGTTGATTTGGCTATGATAAATTGACCCTTAGTGTTAGGGGGGATTAAATACGCGGGGTTACGGGGATAGGGTGGGATATGTGTCGGTGCAGGCTCGATGGGCCGAAATGGCCTCTATCTGCACTGTGGGGATTCTGTGAATACACATACACATAATTGAAGACAAATTCCACTTTCAGCAGCAGTTTGTTTTTTTCCTTCCTCACTTTTTCACTGCTCTCTTAAAGGCTGGTACAATGTTCACGGGAACCAGTAGTCCTTGGTACTTTGCCCAAGTGGCCATTCTCCATGTGTGGGCCTGAAAGCTTTGGCAAGGTTTACAACACTAAGAAGTATCAATCAGGTCTGAAGTTCACATACTTGCACTTTCCTACAGGGGTCAATAGATAATGATTATGAGCAAGATTTCACCCTACCTGGTCCAGGGACACAGAATAATTGTATTTCTCGGCTTGTAGTGCAACGGCTTCTCTTCCCGTTCCCGCATCGTTACCTCTGGTGTCCCCCCAAGGATCTATCCTTGGTCCCCCCCTCCTACTTCTCATCTACATGCTGCCCCTTGGCGACATCATCCGAAAACACAGTGTCAGCTTCCACATGTACGCTGATGACACCCAGCTCTACCTCACTACCACTTCTCTCGACCCCTCCACGGTCTCTAAATTGACAGACTGCTTGTCCGACATCCAGTTCTGGATGAGCAGAAATTTTCACCAATTAAACACTGGGAAGACCGAAGCCATTGTCTTTGGTCCCCGCCACAAATTCCATTCCCTAGCCATTGACTCCATCCCTCTCTCTAACGTCTGTCTGAGGCTGAACCACACTGTTCGCAACCTTGGTGTCATATTTGACCCTGAAATGAGCTTCTGACCACATATATGCAGCATAACTAAGACCGCCTATTTCCACCTCCGTAACATCACCCATCTCCGCCCTTGCCTCAGCTCATCTGCTGCTGAAACCCTCATCCAGGCCTTTGTTACCTCTAGACTTGACTATTCCAACGCACTCCTGGCTGGCTTCCCACATTCTACCCTACGTAAACTTGAGGTCATCCAAAACCTGGCTGCCCGTGTCCTAACTCGCACCAAGTCCTGTTCACCCATCACCCCTGTGCTCGCTGACCTACATTGGCTCCCGGTTAAGCAACGCCTCAATTTCAAAATTCTCATCCTTGTTTTCAAATCCCTCTGTGGCCTCACCCTTTCCTATCTCTAATCTCCTTCAGCCCACAATCCCCTGAGATATCTGCGCTCCTTTAATTCTGCCCTCTTGAGCATGACTGATTATAATTGCTCAACCATTGGTGGCCGTGCCTTCTGTTGCCTAGGATCTAAGCTCTGGAATTCCCTGCCTAAACTGCTCCGCCTCGCTACCTCTCTTTCCTCTTTTAAGACGCTCCTTAAAACTTACCTCTTTGACCAAGCTTTTGGTCACCTGCCCTAATTTCTCCTTATGTGGCTCGGTGTCAAATTTTTTTGTCTTATAATACTCCTGTGAAGCGCCTTGGGACGTTTTACTACGTTAAAGGTGCTATATAAGTACAAGTTGTTGTTGTTATTGTTCTCCAGTAATACAATTTTACTTCTTACCATTAAGTTCATATATGTGAGCTACGCTGAAAGTGAAATGAATTTCTTGAGTATAACATGCAAAAAGAAAAGTAAATGAGTTTAAAAGAGATATGCTCAACAACAATCGACATTTATATGGCATCTTTAATGTAATAGCAAATCCTAAGGTGCTTCACAAAAGGGGGATGACCACTGAGGAGGAATGGAAGCGTTTGGAAAGTTAACTGCAGGCATGCTCACTATTTGTGGAATTTTATAGAGATTTTTTTAAATTTCTCTTCACTGTGATTTGGACAGTATTTTCCTCACTGTGATTTGGACAGTATTTTCTCCTCACTGTGATTTGGACAGTATTTTCACCTCACTGAGATTTGGACAGTATTTTCCCCTCACTGTGATTTGGACTGTATTTTCTCTTCACTGAGATTTGGACAGTATTTTCCCCTCACTGTGATTTGGACAGTATTTTCTCCTCACTGTGATTTGGACAGTATTTTCTCCTCACTGTGATTTGGACAGTATTTTCCCCTCACTGTGATTTGGACAGTATTTTCCACTCACTGTGATTTGGACAGTATTTTCCCCTCACTGAGATTTGGACAGTATTTTCTCCTCACTGTGATTTGGACAGTATTTTCTCCTCACTGTGATTTGGACAGTATTTTCTCCTCACTGTGATTTGGACAGTATTTTCTCCTCACTGTGATTTGGACAGTATTTTCTCCTCACTGTGATTTGGACAGTATTTTGTCCTCACTGTGATTTGGGCTGTATTTTCTGTATCTTTGACATTTTTCATGGCATAAGAATGTTACATTAAAAAGAGAGAAACTTCCAAAGTTGCATGTTTTGCTTCGTGTGCTTAAATGATGGTTTGACAGCCTCAAACTTTAATTTTCATAAAATCAATCAGGTAAAGAGGGACTTAAAGAAGATAGATGGCATATGTTCCACGCTTTCCTCGGAACCTGATTGTATACATTGATTTCTGCTTGTTTTATGCCAGTTTTTACGTTCGGGCATAAGCAAATAAAATTCTCAGGAAATTTTGGCTTAAATTTCCATTGTCAAGTTCAGCATAGAAACCAGCACACATTTCAGTGTAATTTTGGCATAAGTCAGTTCAAAACTTCTGGCACAATATCTTTTGTTTTTCTTATTGTCTTTCTGCCCATCTGCTGCTGAAACCCTCATCCATGGTTTTATTACGTCCAGATTCAACTATTCCAAAGATCTTCTGGCCTCTCCGCTTCCACCCTCCATAAACTTGAGCTCATCCAAAACTCTGCTGCCCGTATCCTAAGTCGCACCAAGTCCCATCGCCCTATGCTCGCTGACCTGCATTGGCTCCCGGTGCACCAATGCCTTGATTTTAAAATTTTCATCCTCGTGTTCAAATCCCTCCATGGCCTCACCTCTCACTCCTCATGTTCAAATCCCTCCATGGCCTTGCCTCTCCCTCCTCATGTTCAAATCCCTCCATGGCCTCACCTCTCACTCCTCATGTTCAAATCCCTCCATGGCCTCGCCTCTCCCTCCTCATGTTCAAATCCCTCCATGGCCTCGCCCCTCCCTCCTCATGTTCAAATCCCTCCATGGCCTCACCTCTCCCTCCTCATGTTCAAATCCCTCCATGGCCTCACCCCTCCCTCCTCATGTTCAAATCCCTCCATGGCCTCGCCTCTCCCTCCTCATGTTCAAATCCCTCCATGGCCTCGCCTCTCCCTCCTCATGTTCAAATCCCTCCATGGCCTCGCCCCTCCCTCCTTGTGTTCAAATCCCTCCATGGCCTCGCCTCTCCCTCCTCATGTTCAAATCCCTCCATGGCCTCGCCCCTCCCTATCTCTGCAAATCCCTCTATGGCCTCACCCCTCCCTATCTCTGCAAATCCCTCCAGCCCCACAACCATTAGAAAACACTGAGTTGATCCAACTCTGGTCTCTTGTGCATTCCCCATTTCCTTCCCATCATTGGCATCTGCGTCTTCAGCCATCTCGGCCATAAACTCTGGAATTCCCTCCCTAAACCTCTCCCCTTCTCTACCACTCCCTGCTCCTTGAAGACGCTCCTTAAAACCTACCTCTGGCTAAGCTTTTGGTCATCTGTCCTAATGTCTCCTCCTTTGACTCGATGTCAATTTTTTCTGATTACGATCCTGTGAGGCGCCTTGGGAAGTTTTGCTGCGTTAAAGGCATGATAAAAATGCAAGTTGTTGTTGTAGTAGCTCTTCACTGCTGGTGCGGAAGGAGACTGGTGGGAATAGAAACCTGCTAGCAATTGCAAGACGGTGATTTTATTTCAGTAAAAATGAGTATGACGGATTGAAATGAGAGGAGTTGATATTATTTTACAGCGAGAGGCCCCAAAAACAGGTGAAAATAATTGAGACTTGAGAGATCAGAAGCTGCTTTTAGAACAACTGCCAAATCATGAGAACACTTGACAGTCAAACCACGCCCTGTTCCATCAGCAGTAAATCCAGTACAGTACAAGTCTGAAATCCTTCTTCAGGCCAAAGGGAGTACATTTCAAGTGGCGTGCGAAGAAACTTATCTTGTCTCTTTATCAAAAGCAGGAATGTGGTCGGACACATGAACAAAAGACTAATGAATAACTATCTAGAATTATATCAGCAAGATGTCACTCTCCTGGGACACTGACCAGCTACACCACCAGTAAGTACGCACTGCACATTTTCAAAAACACCTTATAATGATTACAGAGGAAAAAAATCACCAATTTGCCTGCAATTCTTTCTGCAATGGGATTTGAGAGTCTGCACATCAAGTTCTGGCAGATGCTCTTTCAACCCCCTGAGGGAACCTAAGATATACAATGAATGTTAATTTTTTTCCATGTTTGCACAGTGATAAAGGTTGACATGCATTTTTTCTTATCAAATGATCATTGTTCATGGATTATTATTCTGATGCGAAACATTACAGCACATCCATTCTCTTGTTCTGTTAATTTTGTTAATTAAATACTACAGATATCGCAATGTATGCAATATTGCCAGGAAATGACAGCAGCTGAAAGCATCGTTTATCAAAGTATTAGTCTGGTGTATATATTACTCAAATATTTTCAGTATGGACCAGGTTTCCGCTAGACAGATTCAGATATTTTCATTTTGAATACTAAGATACCTTTCAGTGTTGGCTAAAGGGAGATTTAGAGGGAAAAATTTGTGTCACCGGCAACTCGAGTTAACGGCCGCTGAAAATTACCGCAGTGCTACCGGGCAAAAATTCGCGCTGGGGGTTGGCAATGTGTAGTGCAGCGCTAATTTAAGGGGCAACGCCCTCCTGGTGGCGTTAATGGAGGCCTCCGACCCGAAGTTTCCGTCCACAGTCGGCGTTGCAACTTCTTACAGCCTCTGGGAGCGAGGCTGTGGAGTTCGCAAGGAATTGTGGGCAATTAAAGGGGCTATGAATTAAAGGGGCAATGCGTTCAGAGGTAATAAAATTTCAATGCAGTGAAAAAATGCAGCTTTCAGACCTTACTGCCTTTCAATAAAAAATTATTAAAAAGTCCCAAATGGGATTCTTCAGCACTTAAAACTGAAGTCCCTTCCGAACCTCAAAAAATGGGAAAAGCGCTTCAGCACTAACATAAAAGGCTCAGCAAGCTAGACAAGGGGCATCCAGAGTCTCGCACGCAACACTCCAGCTTTGTGTAGGGAGTCAACACTGCAAGAAAGGTCCTCTACCCACAGGGGCAGGAGGCCCTCCAGAAAGAACGATGAGTGACCACATCACTGAAGCCGTCATTGCCACCCCCCAACCACCTGGCTCAAGTGCCCAAAGAAGTTTCATGACCTCAGACCACTGGTCAGGGTCAGTGAATGCATCTTCAAAAGCCACCTCCTACCAATCACATCACTAGCCTCACACACTTCTCAATGCACGACTCCCCCCCCGCCCGCCGCAACCCCCCAGTCACTCACCTACCAACAATCTGCACCAATCACGAGGCACAGCTCCCATTCCTAGCCTCACCTCACTCCCTTGGAGGAGACGGTGCTGGCCATTCTTGGCAGGGGCATGGCTGAGCCATTGGCCATTGGCGTGGCTGAAAGGATACAAGATGCTGGTATCCTCATACATTATCCTCCTTCTGGCATGCACCTCTTGCTTTCCTACCCTCCCCTCACTACAACTGCACCCTTGTGCCTTCCTCATTTCACACACCCAAGAAATGCAGCCTGCCCAACCAGTTGGTGACAAAGAAGAGGGAGAGGAGAGTGAAGAAGAAGAAGATTGATTTGACACTCTCAGCCACCAGCTCCTCAAGGTCGACCAGCAAGGCCCTTTGCAGTGTCGCCCATTGAAAGTCAGCAGCCTTCCACCAGCCATGCTGCAGCCACAGGGGTAGCACTGAGTGACATCAGTAGGACAGGCAAAGGCGCACACAAGACAGTAACTAAGAGAATGTATAAGGGGCATGAGTTGATTTCTTGATGTCATATTAGATGGATAGATGCATAAAGTTGGCTTGGAAAGTTTGCTTTGTGATGGCTTTTATTTCTGCATCGTGACCAAGAGGACGATGTGATGGTCAGTAACAGAGGGAAGGTAAGGTGTGGGACTAATGTTGAAAAGGGAATTGGGGTTGTGGTCACTGGGACCACAGGTGGATGATTCCATCCCGGATATCCTGGCCACAAAGGGGCTGTCTGGGTTGCATGCTTCCTCCTCTTCCGCTTCCTCCTCTTCCACTTCCTCCTCTTCCGCTTCCTCCTCTTCCGCTTCCTACTCTTCCACTTCCTACTCTTCCACTTCCTACTCTTCCACTTCCTACTCTTCCACTTCCTACTCTTCTGTGTCTTCCTCTTCCCTCTGCGAGTGGATGCTGTAAATCTGAAATGACAGCATAAAATGCTGGAAAAACTCAGCAGGTCAGGCAGAACCTTGACCTTAGACATGAACTCTGTTTCTCTCTCCACGGATGTTGCCTGACCTGTTGAATATTTGCAGCACTTCCTGTCATCTCAAACGCCTTCCTTTAGCATCCAGCAGCACTCCCTAAGCACTTAAAAAACTTTTAACATCTATTGTAGAAAACCACTACTTCAATAAAATAAAAAAAAAGTCCAAAAGTTTACATGCAAACTTACCTGTGTCCCTTTAAGAGGTGCTGACAGCGCCTCTGTCAATCTGTTTGCATGCTGGGTTTCCCTGGTGTGGTTATGACCCAGCGCTGAACTCAGCGCTAGGGTCGAAGTTGGTCGTGGCGACGTTAAGCCGGCGTTGCACGCCAACTGATGTCACCACTCCACCATTTTATTTGCAGGGCGCTAATACTTACCGGCAGCGCTACGGGGACATAGAAAATGGAGGATGCCGTGGGACCCACCACCATCTGGTGAAAGAGCAGCCACCGCCGCCACACTTTCGCCATTTTTTGCCAGTAACGGGTGGCGTTAAGCCCCTGAATTTTTAGCCCTTAGTATCTATTAAAGCTGACAAACTTTGGGTTCATTTCATCTTTGTGCTAAAGTTAGGAAATATTTAATGCAGTTTGATGCATCATACCAGCCTTACTGCCCGCCAAAGTGAAATGGATGTAAATGACAAAATATCCATCTTTCTCACCAGCTGCTTACAAACTAAAATATATTTGGGATCTTTTATTTTATTATTAAATGCATCATCGTTCATAAAAGAGCATGGGGGCAATTTTCATGTCCTTACTGTCCATTTGAGCTTCAATATGGGGTGGCATTGGAACCAAAATATCGCAGACTGGTTAAAGTGCCTACTTATTGCTTGTTTCCCTCTCATTCCAATTTTCAGGCAGACATTGATCG
Source organism: Squalus acanthias (assembly GCA_030390025.1). NCBI lineage: Eukaryota > Metazoa > Chordata > Chondrichthyes > Squaliformes > Squalidae > Squalus > Squalus acanthias. The sequence goes on along the minus strand of JASTWF010000583.1, from coordinate 125,188 downwards.
AGTTACCCAGAGCTCCCAGGGAAAACAGGCGGGAGCCTCATGAATACATAAGAACATAAGAAATAGGAGCAAGAGTAGGCCAATCGGCCCCTCGAGCCTGCTCCACCATTCAATAAGATCATGGCTGATCCAATCTTGGCCTCAACACCACTTTCCCGCTCTCTCCCCATACCCCTCGACTCCCTTGTAGTTCAAATGTCTGTCAATCTCCGTCCGCCTTGAATATATTCAATGACTCCGCCAATATGTTAATTGGGGTTAAATGACATAGTTAAAACTCCCAACGTCATTTTAGTCACTGCCTGCCAGATTCGTCCCAATTTCTGCTCCCACCCACCAAACGTGGGAGGTAGAAGTCAGGAGTCGGCCATTTTGAGCATCCATTAAAGCAATCCTTGGCTGAAGTCAGGGAAAGCTAGATGCAAGTTTGGCACAGTCGCTCGTGGGCTATGAGACTTAAAGGCTACCACATTTAATGTCCTTGCTGCTGTAGCTGCTGCAGAACTTTGCCTGTTGCTCATAACTGATGCATCCTTTCATTTCGACGCTTCCACACCTCCCCTTTAAGCTGCTGCTAGAGGGCCTACAAAATTAGCAATCTCATTGGATTTCCTGCCCTCCACCTCGGCAGGATGCCTGAAGGGAGCTCAATTCATGCTGACAAGCTCGCTGAGTTCATGTAAATGAGGGCTGGCCATGAAAATTGGCATGGACCTCTCGCCAAGTCCTTCGGGAAGGTGCAGTACATGCTCCAGCCCGATTTCAGCTCAAACCGAATATCGGCCCCTAAGTCATGAGGGAACTATTATCTTATCAGAGCTATCAACATTGGCGAGGTGTTAGGAGTGATATTTATGAACAATAAGAGTGACCTAGCTTGGAAACCCATTTGAATAAATAGAGCAAGATTTCCTCTGTTTGCTATTTCGTAGAAAAAAAATCATAATTGCATTCAGGAAGATTTCCCGTTTTCACAATTTGTAATAAAATTGTAAACATGAGTACAATGAATGTGCTTCCAATTTCACTACAAATAGTGAACGCAGAAGGGTTGAAATTCCAGTGCCAGCAGAACTTCCCACCGACCGCTCTGACCCTGAAATGATCCACACCAAATCCCAGAATGGGGTCATTACCATTATGAGGTTGGGTGCCAGTAGTGTCACAACAGGGCAGCACAGACCAGTTGGGATACTGGCCCAGAAATTTGACTCGGAGGCTTGTCGCGGGGGTAAGGATCGCGCGCGATCTTACCTACTGCGCCTGCCGTTGTGTTTCGGGCCCTCACGAACTTCTGGTCCGGGCCTCTCCCTGGTGCCGGCGCGCAGTGTGTGCGTGTCCCAGAGGCGCAGTTAGTTCAATGCGACCTCTGGGATCACGTGGGCCATGGAGAGCCAATGGCAGCACACCATCTCTCATTCATAGATTTGACAGGAGAACTGTCAAAACTATGAATACAAATTGCCCCCAAAAGAACAGCTAAACCTCAAATAAATTTTTAAAAAAATCATCACATTAATAAAATAACTATAGTTAAATAAATTAACCACTTTAAACAAAAATTTAAATTTTTGAAAACATTTAAATTCTTTTTAAGAGTTATAAAAATAAACCTACCTTTCTTTAAAGTCTCTAAAAAAGATAAACCTGTTGAAAAATTTTTAAATAATACTTAATTAACTACTTACCTTGTTAAAAGGGGGTCTTACGCCTCCTTTCTTCATGTGTAAAATATTCTATACTTACCTTCGCGTTGAAACCTGAAAAAAAACCTAAGTGTGCTGCATGCGCACAGCCTGTAGTGTGCACGCGGTTCACTTAGGAACCGCCCCCTTCGCCATACCGGAAGTGCCGGTTTCCCGCGCATGCGCAGTGCATGCAGGAAACCGGCACTTCGGGACCGAATACGCGAGAGTACACAGTTCGTACTCTCCCGTATTCAGCCGAATTTTTGGGCCACTGACTTTCAAAACTTGTTTAAAGTTGTTTCTCGCTATGTTAGGCCTGGAATCAATTGGCATTCAAATCCTACTTGATGGAGCCCATGCCCAACCCAGAATACTTTCTGCAGACATGGGTATCACTGGGCCTGACAGCAGCATATGCGGAGCGAGTTTGGGTTTGCCACTCGTTTTACACCCCTTCTAATTTTACTCGTCATTGAAGTTATTCGAGTGTAAAATAAGGCCAGGTGTAAAATGGGCGTCCGACCCGAACCGGTCACATTCCCACTGGGAGGGTTGGGTTAAAATCTGGACTATGGAAATGCCCTGAAACAGCAGCATGCATGGATTATCATAGGAGTAACCAATTGACACTTAGGTTAGATGCAGTTCTGTGCCATCATGTATCCCTGCACTGATTTGGACACGAGAAAGGCACACCCAGCCCAGGCGACCTTGCAAAGTCCTCCTCACTAACATCTGGGGACTTGTGCCAAAATTGGGAGAGCTGTCCCACTGACTAGTCAAGCAACAGCCTGATATAGTCATACTCACAGAATCATACCTTTCAGCTAAAGTCCCAGACACCTCCATCACCATCCCTGGGTATGTCTGTCCCGCCAGTAGGACAGACCCACTAGAGATGGCGGCACAGTGGTATACAGTCGAGGGGGAGTGGCCCTGGGAGTCCTCAACATTGACTCCGGACCCCATGAAGTCTCATGTCATCAGGTCAAACATGAGCAAGGAAACCTCCTGCTGATTACCACCTGCCGCCCTCCCTCAGCTGATGATCAGTACTCCTCCATGTTGAACACCACTTGGAAGAAGCACTGAGGGTAGCAAGGGCACAGAATATACTCTGGGTGGGGGCCTTCAATGTCCATCACCAAGCGTGGCTTGGCAGCACCACTACTGACCGAGCTGGCCGAGTCCTGAAGGACATAGCTGCCAGACTGGGCCTGCAACAGGTGGTGAGAGAACCAACACACGGAAAAACCTACTTGACTTCATCCTCACCAATCTACCTGTCGCAGATGCATCTGTTCATGACTGTATTGGTTGCAAACAGTCCTTGTGGAGACGAAGTTCCGTCTTCACACCGAGGACACCCGCCATCGTGTTGTGTGGCACTACCACCATGCTAAATGGGATAGATTCAGAACAGATCTAGCAGCTCAAAATTGGGGTTCATGAGGCGCTGTGGGCCATCAGCAGCAGCAGAATTGCATTCCACCACAATCTAACCTCATGGCCCAGGCATATCCCTCACTCTACCATTACTATCAAGCCTGGGGACCAAACCTGGTTCAATGAGGAGTGTAGAAGAGAATGCCAGGAGCAGCACCAGGTGTAACTAAACATGAGGTGCCAACCTGGTGAAGCTGCAATACATGTATGCTAAACAGCAGAAGCAGCATGCTATAGACAGAGTTAAGTGATCCCACAACCAACGGATCAGATCAAAGCTCTGCAGTCCTGCCACTTCTAGTCGTGAATGGTGGCAGACAATTAAACAACTAATGGGAGGAGGAGGCTCCATGAACATCCCCATCCTCAATGATGGCGGAGCCCAGCACAAAAGTGCAAAAGTCAAGGCTGAAACCTTGCAACCAGCTCCGGCCAGAAGTGCCAAGTGGATGATCCATATCGGCCTCCTCCTGAGGTTCCCACCATCACAGAAGCCAGTCTTCAGCCAATTCGATTCACTCCACGTGATAGCAAGAAACAGCTGAGTGCACTGGATACAGCAAAGGCTGTAGTGCTGAAGACTTGTGCTCCAGAACTAGCCGCGCCTCTAGCCAAGCTGTTCCAGTACAGCTACAACACTGGCATCTACTTGACAATGTGGAAAATTTCCCAGGTATGCCCTGTCCACAAAAAGCATGACAACTCCAATCCAACCAATTACCACCCCATCAGTCTACTCTCAATCGTCAGCAAAGTGATAGAAGGTACATCAAGCGGCACTTACTCACCAATAACCTGTTCACCAATGCCCAGTTTGGGTTCTGCCATGACCACTCGGCTCCAGACCTCATTCCAGCTTTGTCCAAACATGGACAAAAGAGCTGAATTCAGAGGTGAGGTGAGAGTGACTGCCCTTGACATTAAGGCAGCATTTGACCGAGTGTGTTATCAAGGAGCCCTAGTAAAATTGAAGTCAATGGGAATCAAGGGGAAAACTCTCCACTGGTTGGAGTCATTCCCAGCACAAAGAAGGATGGTTGTGATTGCTGGAGGCCAATCATCTCAGCCCCAGGACATCACTGCAGGGGTTCCACAGGGCAGTGTACTAAGACCAACCATCTTCAGCTGCTTCATCAATGACCTTCCCTCAATCATAAAGTCAGAAGTGGGGATGTTTTCTGATGAATGCACAGTGTTCAATTCCATTCACAACTCCTCAGATAATGAAGCAGCCCATGCCCGCATGCAGCAATACCTGGATGACATTCAGGCTTGGGCTGCTAAGTGGCAAGTAATATTCACGCCACACAAGTGCCAGGCAATGACCAATTCCAAATAAAGAGAGTCTAACCACCTCACCTTGACATTCAACAGCATTACCATTGTCGAATCCCCCACTATCAACATCCTGGGGGTCACCATTGACCAGAAACTTAACTGGACCAGCCACATAAATACTGTGGCTACAAGAGCAGGTCAGAAGCTAGGTATTCTGTGGTGAGTGTCTCACCTCCTGACTCCCCAAAGCTTTTCTACCTTCTGCAAGGCACAAGTCAGGAGTGTGATGGAATACTCTCCACTTGCCTGGATGAGTGCAGCTCCAACAACACTCAAGAAGCTCAACACCATCCAGGACAAAGCAACCCGCTCGATTGGCACCCCATCCACCACCTTAAACATTCACTCCCTCCGCCACCAGTGCACAGTGGCTGCAGTGTGCACCACCTACAAGGTGCACTGCAGAAACTCGATAGCACCTCCCAAACCCACGACCTCTACCACCTAGAAGGACCAGGGCAGCAGGAGCATGGGAACACCACCACCTCCAAGTCACACACCATCCTGACTTGGAAATATATCGCCGTTCTTTCATCGTCACTAGGTCAAAATCCTGGAACTCCCTACCTAACAGCACTGTGGGACTACCTTCACTGCATGGACTGCAGCAGTTCAAGAAGGCAGCTCACCACCACCTTCTCAAGGGCAATTAAGGATGGGCAATAAATGCTGGTCTTGCCAGCAACGCTCACATCCCATGAATGAATAAAAAAAAACAAGTGACTGTAGCTGCTGCCTGTGCAAGTAATGAGCTTACTTTGATTCTTGCAAAAAGGGACCCCTGGTAGGTCAATCACAAATAGTTACAGATATGGTAGCAGACCTTCTGTATCCTCTCCTGGCTTTGTGACCATACACCAATGTTACTTCCTCACCTCGGAAGCACTTACTACTATGGTACATACACCAGCAATACAGAGAAGTTCATTGTACAATGACAGAAAGAATTTGTGGTTATTTTGCACCTTTCACATCCTCAGGATGTCCCAAAGCACTTCACAGCTAGTAAACTGTTGTAATGTAGGAAAATGTATGAGGAGAATTCATTAAACTGCTGAAAAAATAAATAAAATTCTTTCACTTTATAATAAATGATGAACTCTGCCTCCTTTTGCAGAAGTGAAATCAGTAGATATCCAACCACTAAACAAGCAAAGTGTCTGACTCTTGCGATGGACGCTGTGTCATAAAGATTAAGGGGAGTGGTGACCTTCATTGCCATTGATAACGCATGGCGGATGGTTGACCATCCCTGCTGGTCTTTGTGGCCCAGATGGCACACCTCAATCACAGGCTCCTTGGTGGGCCTGAGGCTCCCAATACATTGTTCCTCTTGCATGCTCAAGTAACTGACTCTGCATTCTTTGCTTGGGGTAGTATCTGCTGTCATCCTTGCTTCCAGCCAACTCTTTCTCTCCTCCTCTTCCGGCTCCACTGTGATATACCCACCAATGAATGCTGCATCCATGTTTTCTGGAACAAAACTCTTCTACATTATTCAGTTCTTTCATCATTGGCATAATACTTCAGAATTTTCCCCTCAGTAAACACAGATGTCAGGTCTGACCTGAAGTAAAATGCTCATTATCTCAGTTTGACTATATAGATATGGAATGCTCATCACCTTAACAAGTATGTCTCACTTTTCATTTACTAATCCATTTTTGAAGTTTGCAGACTACACAAAGCAGTCCAAAACATGCACAATTAGTCCAACTGTGTTTTCTAACAATACACCACTTTTCAACTCACAATTACTTCTTTAAAGTTAGCTAAACAGGAAATTAGGCATCTACAGACATAGATACCACTATTTATTGATGGATTTAGATATGAAATTACAGCAACACAGATGGTTTACCAAAATAATCCAGTTAAGGATACAGTCCAGTGCAGCAGTGTGCAAGAATGATGGAGAACAAGAAAGATAATAAAAATGCACTAAATCATTTTCCCACTTCATGCAACATCTGTCCACAAACTGTTAACAAACAGGTACAGAATAACCACTTTACACTCATTGGATTACATCCTACATCGGCATTAGAGAAAATTCACACTAAGAGGGAGGCAAAATACCAGGCTTTCATATTTCAATACAGATCATGATTAGCATGCTCATTGTGAATGGCTCTCTTTATTTACTATGAATGATGGGTGACGTTACTGGGTTCTGAATGGGGTATTTACATAACTGTCGCAGCTATCTCATTTAACAGCTATGGAATTTTTTATGGCCTGTTTCTCTGTAGTATCATTGTTTTACACAGACTTTATGCCAGGCAGATGTAATCACTGAGTTACACAATGATAGCCACGAATATTCCGATATTCAAATTGACACCAGTGGTGGGTAATTTTGACATTGGGCAATAGTGTAAAATGGGAGTGGGGGCGATTTTAACCCTATTCGCTCAGCAGAAACCTGGAAGGTGGGTAGTTAAAATCGCCCTGGCTCTTACCCATCCAAAGGCCGCCATGATCACAACATCTGCAATTTTAACCTGCTCTCCTGAGCAAGCAGCAAGGACATGCACCCGGAGCCAACAGGGTCCTGCTTTACATATGCATGTTGCGGCCCAATGACATCATTGAGACCCGACTATAATTTTAACTCAGGCCTGAGCAGGGAAGCCATGTGGAGTTAAAATTAGGGCCAATCAGCCGCACGTTATACAGCTCTCTCCATTTTCAGTTTCATCGACTTCCCCTTTTACACCATCGTTCATTTTGAGGAAATTCTAGGCCAATTTCATTCTCTACCATTTATGATTTTTTTTTCAAGTCTTCGTCAATTGCTCTTCATTTTATACGCTGTAGCAGGCTGCCTGGGGCAGTGCAGAATAAAAGCCACAAGGACTTAGCTATGAGAGCAAATTAGAGAAAGCAGAGCTCTTAAAAGAACGACTGAGGGGGAAGCCTTGTAGAAGTGTATAAAATATTGAACATATAGAAAAGGCAAACCCAGAGCATTACTTCAAAATAAACATGACAAGGTCCTCGTCTAAAATTGGTGCAAGCCAATTTTAGGGCTCATGCCAGGAAGAATTTCTTCTCATACAGTAATCAACATTTGGAATAAGCATTCAGGAAGTGAAAATATATATTCAAGACCCGGTTGGATGGGGTCATTGGGGGAGTGGGGGTTTACTTTTTGGATAGATGAGTTAAGCTAGGGTGAATAGCTTTCTTCATCTATATTCATCTTGTGATCTTGCAATCTCTATCTGCAGATGCCCTTTCCCTGATAAACATATTTTTCTCCTAATTAAACAGGACTTTTCTTTTAACTCTTTTAAATTTATTTTAGTCAGGTCATGTGTCATAGAGTCATAGGGCTCGATTTTGCCAGGCCCGAGGAGGCAGGATTGGAGGCGTGTGAGGTGGTAAAATTGCAAAAAATGGCGGGCGGGCTCGATCCCGCCTCCATCCTGCCTCCGAGCAATTTTCCCAAATGAGTGTTTTCTGACCCTGTTTCCATCCCGCCTCCAAGAGGTGGGATAGGCCCTTAAGGCCCTTAACAACCAGTTAAGTGCCTCTATAATCCCATTTTGAGAGGCCTTTCTGATTAAAACTTTTCCCACGTCCTGCACGTCTCCTCTGGAACACGCCAGTTAATCCTGGCGGCCTCACAAGTGGACTGCTTACTAACAGCTGCAGCTCTACCATTAAAAAGGAGTTTTCACCAATCATCATTTGCAGGTGGCAGAACTTTGTTGTCTCAGGTCTGGGGGAACTTTTAGCAGGCGTACCCATTGCTGTGGAAGTTTGGAGGCTGACACCCATCTCCAGTGTGACCTCCTGGGAAACCCCTCTCGCCACCTTGACTGAGCACTTCCTGAACTGAGGCATATACCAGAAGCATGGGAACCATTTATTTCCTTTCCTCCTGGACATCAGATTCGGACGAAGACCAGCCGTGGCAGCAGCAGAACCATGCACAACAGCACCACCAACAGCAGCAGCAACAACACCCACCTGAAGCTGCACAGGCCAGAAGGCGCCAGCGCGCGACCACATTGCTGCCCGCGATGCATGGGACGCACTCGTCTTGGCCAGATTTGCTTAGCCTGCACAATCAAACACTTTTGCCTCGCACCTTCTTATCAGACCATCGACAATGGCCAAGAACCTGTGGATTCCTATCACTCTGACCACCATACTGACAATTGCAAGTCGCCCTAAGCCCTCAATGTGGAAGTCCCATTAGCGAAATGACACACGCCACAACTGCAACAGTTTGCCATCAGAATTTTTAATGACAATAAGCAACTGATGCCTTTTCAAAATTAAACACAACATTACACCCAAGTGACTACCCTTGTGACTACTTGTGCATTATCTTCCTCTTACGCATGCTCCTACGTGGTGCTTCCCCTGTGGCTTCAGCAGATGTGGAGGCCCCTTGCTCACTTTCTTGCTGCTCCTGTCTCAATAGCTTTGGCGGGCGTCCTCCGGGGTTGCGAACCTGTGAGGGCTCGGCAACAGTCTGCTGCTCCTGTGGCTGTGCAGGGGTTGAGACGCCGATCTCAGTTGGGTGGGGACTCTGGTGGGGCTCTGACCGAGGGCTCTGCAGTGGCATGGTCGTGTGAGCGCTTGGAGAGGAGCCCCCACTTCCTTGTTGTCTGCCACCAACATCCCTCTCATGGGTCAGCCCCACTTCAGACCTAGCAAGTGGCTGGACAGCCCCTTTCTGCACTTCAGGGGGACCATGAGGACCCGTTTCTGCGCTGGAAGTCCTACTCCAGAGGACTTCCATGAAGGTCTGGTTTCTCTGCTCAATAGCTGACCATCGCTCAAGAGATGTCAGTCTATTCTGAACAATGACCATGCTTTCACGACTCTGGCGACTAAGCTCCTCCATGGCCGTAGCCATCCTCTCCTCTACGGTAGCCATCCTTTCCACGGAGATTGCCATCCTTTCCGTGGTGATGCGTTCATGCGCCAACGCCTCCACAAAGGCTCTGCTCATGTTAGCGATGGACTCCTCCATTCGCTCCACACTCGCAGCGACCCTGGAGACTAAACCTGCCAGAGACTCCTGCATCTGTTCCTGGCTTCTTCTGGATGGACCCGGAGGCACAGGGTTGACATGCAGCTGAGCCGAGCTAGGAGAGTCCTGCGCCCTCCGACGAGGACTCTCCACTGCTGTCCCTGTTTCCACCATCTGCTGATGCTCACTTGTGAGCTGTGATACACCAGGTGACAACACTACTCTATCTCGCGAAGGTCCCACCGAGGTGTGAGTGTCTGCGCTGGTGCTGGGTGCGCTGAATTCTGCCGACGCTGCGCCCTCAGAGGTTGCAGCTTCCTCTGAGGAGTCTTGAAGCTCGGGCTCTTCCTCTTGGACAGTGGGGAGTGGGGCTGTCGATGGTCCTGTGGGGGAGTAAAGGAAAGAGTTGGAGATGTGAGGTAAAGTTTGCATGCACATTGAATTGTGCAGATGATCATAAGTCAATCTGTTAGACCTTCAGAATCATTATCAGTCACTCATGCAATGTCAATGAGAGAGATGCAAAACTATTCTGTCACCAGCTTGCTGTGATGCACCCGTCTGTCCGCCCCCCACTTGTGCATCCTCCTCCACTCCCACAATCTCCAAGTCCGCCTCCTCCGCAGTGGTGAGCTGGGCTACTGAGGGTGGCCCTTCTCCTGTCCTCGCCCTCTCCCTCTTATTGTGGGCTCTCTTTTCCTGTAATGAGGGACACAAGTGGAGTTTGAGTGAAAATGAAGGCTTGAGTTTAGAGATTCCATAGCATAGATGCTCAGAAGGAGACAAAGATGGAGTGAGGTGCCAAGACCAAGGGCCCTCCCTGTGTGTTGTAAGTTGTTGTCATTGCATCACTGTGATAGGGAGTGTGAGGGCTGCATGGTCGAATAGTTAAGTGAATGTTACCATAGAGAGAGAGGGAATGGGTAAGGGTGCAGGGATGTCAGTGTCAAGTGGGATGTGGAGGAAGAGGTTGGCAAAGCTGAGTGCTGGTGAGGAGAGGCGATGGGGATCAGATTGAGGGTGATGCGAAAGGCATACTCACTTTTCCTGTGCGGAGAAGGTCATGAAACCTCTTCCTGCACTGCAGCCAGGTTCTGCGGCACATAGACATTGAGTTGACCTCCTGGGCCACTTGCATCCACACAGCTTTAGTCTGCTGGGCATGCTTTTTCCTCCCTGAGGAAGGGAAGAGCACCTCCTTATTTGATCTTGCTCCCTCCACCAGAGCTTGCAGGGCGGCGTCATCAAACCGTGGAGCACACTTTGGCCTACTGCTGGACATATTTGCTGAATGAAGCGATCACAACAATGGCCATAAAGTTTGCAGTCTCCAGAAGAAGCAAGGCTGCTTGCAGGCCTTAAATCCAGCAGCACTGATGATGTCATCGGAGGCGACTTTCAGGATGGAAAGACTAATTGGGCCAGGGATTCCCACACGCTGGAAATCAAGTGCCCAATCAGGGGAAAATCGCACTTTTTCCCACTTCACATCAGAGTCGGAGTCCTGACATGAAAACCACCTGACACGCACCAGCCCGACCCCAGTGGCAAAATTGAGCCCATAGAGTCATAGAGCACAGAAAGAGGCCCTTCGGCCCATCGTGTCCGCGCCGGCCATCAAGCCCTGTCTATTCTAATCCCATTTTCCAGCACTTGGTCCGTAGCTTTGTATGCTATGGCGTTTCAAGTGCTCATCTAAATGCTTCTTGAATATTGTGAGGGTTCCTGCCTCTACCACCCTTTCAGGCAGTGAGTTCCAGGTTCCAACCACCCTCTGGGTGAAAAAGTTTTTCCTCAAATCCCCTCTAAAACTCCTTGAAACTATGCCCCCTGATTATTGACCCCTCTACTAAGGGGAAAAGTTCCTTTCTATCTACCCTATCTATGCCCCTCATAATTTTGTACACCTCAATCAGGTCCCCCCTCAGCCTTCTCTGCTCTAAGGAAAACAACCCCAGCCTGTCCAGTCTCTCTTCATAGCTGAAGCGCTCCAGCCCAGGTAACATCCTGGTGAATCACCTCTGCACCCTCTCCAATGCAATCACATCCTTCCAATAGTGTGGCGACCAGAACTGCACACAGTATTCCAGCTGTGGCCTAACTAGCGTTTTGTACAGCTCCATCATAACCTCCCTGCTCTTATATTCTATGCCTCGGCTAATGAAGTCAAGTATGCCATATGCCTTTTTAACCACCTTATCTACCTGCCCTGCTGCCTTCAGGTATCTATGTACATGCACACCAAGGTCCCTCTGATCCTCTGTCCTTCCTAGGGTCCTACCATTGTGTATTCCCTTGCCTTGTTAGACTTCCCAAAATGCATCACCTCACACTTTTCAGTGTTAAATTCCATTTGCCACTGTTCTGCCCATCTGCCCAACCCGTCTATATCGTCCTGTAGCCTGAAGCTTCCCTCCTCGCTATTTACCACTCCACCAATTTTTGTGTTATCTGCGAACTTACTGATCATACCTCCTACATTCATATCTAAATCATTAATGTACACTACAAACAACAAAGGACCCAGCACCGATCCCTGAGGTACACCACTGGACACAGGCTGCCAGTCACAAAAACAACCTTCGATCATCACCCTCTGCCTCCTGCCACTAAGCCAATTTTGGATCCAATGTGCCAAATTGCCCTGGATCCCATGGGCTCTTACCTTCTTGACCAGTCTCCCATGCGAGACTTTGTCAAAAGTCTTACCGAAGTCCATGTAGACTATATCAACTGCAGTACCCTCATCCACACACCTAGTCACACCCTTGAAAAATTCAATCAAATTGGTTAGACATGATCTCCCCCTGACAAAGCCATGCTGACTATCCTTGATTAATCCTTGTCTCTCCAAGTGGAGACTAATTCTGTCCCTCAGAATTTTTTCCAATAAAGACGGAAGGTGTGCTCCAGATTAGTTGCCAACTGGAGGTGTCAACTGTCCAAACCTTGACTCTTTTGCTCATCTGTGATATATAACGTAATTCTCTTTAAATTATGAGAAGTCATCTAGTTTCTGACTGATATATAGGGGGTTATTTTGGTGAAAGGGTGAAAACAGGTGCTAAGTGAGTGCGGTGCTAATAAGACATGCCTGTCTATTGGGGACTTGGCCTGGAGGGTGTTGCACGGAGCAGTCCCGTGCAATAGGTTGATAAGTAGGTTTACGGACTCCCAGGCCGCTTGCCATTTCTGCGGCCTAGAGGAGTCCGTTTTTCACGTATATATAGAGTGTGAGAGGTTGCAGCCCCTCTTTCATTACCTGAAGGGGCTGCTCCTCAATTTCTGGTTGCACTTCAGCCCCACGCTCCTGATCTACGGTCACCCGGTGCGGAGGGGAGCGGGCAGGTCGGAGGACCTCCTCGTGGGACTGCTCCTGGGCCTGGCTAAGAAAGCCATTAATTGGTCCAGGCAGCGGGCGGTCGAGGGGGTCGTTCGGCCCGATTGCCTGCCTCTCTTCCGCGGCCATGTTCGCGCCCGGGTGGCCCTGGAGATGGAGCACGCGGTGTCCGCCGGCACGCTTGAGTTTTTCCGCGACCGGTGGGCGCCGCGGGGGCTGGAGTGCATCGTCACCCCGGACTACCAAATTTTAATTTGATTTGTTAAGTTTCCTTTAAAGTTTTATTTAGTTACAGATAATTGATTGGTTTGATCAAAATAGTAAGACATGCCTGTTTAAAAGTTTGGTTTTAGCCTGCAATTTTGGAGCTAATTGATGATTACCATGGTTTAAACTTGGCTGCAGGTGCTAAAACAGATACCTGCAGGTTTAGCACTCAAGTGCTGATTAGGCGCAATTTTTGTGGAGCAGTATATGTAGCCTCAACGCACACACTTCCACTGAAGGTGTGAAGTGCGCTGGTTGACACACAACAGGATGGCTCAGGGACCGAAGGAGAGAGCACACAGGTTCTTGGACATGGCACTGGAGGTCCTGGTAGAGGAGGTCCAAAGGAAGAGGGATGTTGTGTACCTGCAGGGAGGGGGGTGGAGCCCACCTCGCCCTCCTGTCCCTCTCTCCTGCAGCAGCTGGTGCTGCTCTGCCTGGCCTCATCTCCTCCTCCAGACCAAGGGGGACCCCAAACAAGATCCCCATCACCAAGCACTCCCTTTCTCCTGGTGACTCCTATAAGGTCTCCAATAAGGTAGAGTAGCACAGCACTCACTCTCTTTAGTTGAAGTCCTCAGAGAATTTGAGGGAAAATTTTTGATAGTGTTGGTGAAGTCTTGACAAAGTGTCCCAGAAAGTCTCCCGATGTGTCTCAAAAGCCTTCTTCAAACACAGTGTAGTCAGTCCATCTCCAGCAGCAAGTGGACATGGGAAGCTGAGCATAGCTTTAAGTAGCGCTAGAAATCCTCAGCAATGATTTGTTTACCGATGTTCAGCTGGTCGTGTTAGGAGAGGTCATTATTTGAAGCGCTAGCCAGCAAAATTGTGTGCAGCCTCTTTAATGAGCGCGAGCAGGCAATTTAATTGTCAATCAGAGCCTTAACGATGCTCAGGGCGGCTGTTCCTAGCACGCGCTTCAACTCCTTTACAAAGATGGCGTCTTGCGCTAAAGGCAGGCTAAACCAGCATTGCAGCTCAAGACCCCATCTTGGCCACCTCGGAGGCTCTTTAGTGCCTAAAGTATCTGGGGAAAATCGCCCCCATAATGTTTCTGTTTGTTCCTGTTCGATTGGCGGGGGTCTGGAGCCATATACATCGTATTCAGGAGTGTTAAATTTAAAACTAATGAGAAACAATTTGTTTCAAGATTAGATGACTTTCAGATGGGATGAGTGGAATTGACTGTGTGAAGGCTCTGAGGCTTTGATTGGTTAATTCAAGGCATGTAACTGAAAGAAGACACTGCAAACTGAAATTTGACACGAGTGTCACAGAGACATTGGGCACTCCACAACACTTGCTTTGGCCTAAGAATCTCAAACTTCTCTAGTCAAGGCAATAAAACACGGTTTGCACAGAGTAGACAGCATGGAACAAAGAACTTTAAAAATAGATTTGATCATCTTTTTCATATTCTTTAGATACTTAACATTGCTCTGCTATCAACGTCGAGCAATACGATTCATTTAAATAACAATTAAAAACATTAAGAAGTAATATTTCCTTTTTGTAACAGTTTTCTTCTAGTAAGCAATTTTATTTAATGGTACAAAATGCAATATTATGAGTTCTTTTTTTGCTAAGATAAATTATATTTAAAAAAATCAGGCTCAGTCCAAGTTCATCTGAGTGAACTGGAAGGTTTTTGGGAGAGGGGGTGAAGTGCATGGAACCAGAGAGCCAAATATTCTCTGCTTAACTCATCTGTAATATAAAGCATAATTCTGTTTGAATTATGAGAGGTCATTGAATTTCTGACTGACTTTTTATTTGTTTTCAGTCGATTGGCAATCTGGAATGTACATTTTATGCAGGAGTGTTTTGAATTTAAAACTAATGAGAAACAAATTCTTGCAGCCTCGAATATTCAGACATTGCTGACACAAACTTCGATATTATGACCCAAGATTGTTGCACTGGGTCGCAGGATAGAGAAACCGAAAACAACCAACCACCAGTTGGTGAGGGCCCTCATTACCTTCACATCACAAATGATCTACTTGTATTTTGCTGCCACTTGTTTAATCTTTTGAAGCTGATTAAGTTTTTTGGTCTATGTAAGTGATGGAGCAGAAGAAAGGAATGAAAGAAGCCATTGAACAAACGTCACAAAAGAAACGTAGAACAGAAAAACAAAGTGAAAACATGTGCAGGTTGGTAGGTTGAAATTTGATGCCTGTCTTTTTAAGTCAGGAGGTTGTACTTTCATACCGCACTCCAGGGAGTGCTGGACTGTCTGAGGTACCGTGTTTTGGATGAGACGTTAAAGCAAAGCCCTGTCTGCCCTCTCAGGTGGACATAAAAGATCCCATGGGACTACTTGAAGAAGATCAAGGAAGTTCTCCCGGTGTCCTGGTCCACATTTATCCGTCAACCAACATCACTAAAAAGAAAAAAAAGAAAGACTTGCATTTATATAGCACCATTCACAACCACTGGACGTCCCAAAGCCAATGAAGTACTTTTTGAGTGTAGTCAATGTTGTAATGTAGGAAACGTGGCAGCCAATATGCACACAGCAAGCTCCCACAAACAGCAATGTGATAATGACCAGATAATGGCCCAAAAATTCGTGAGGAAGCCTTCGTGCGAGGGTAAGGCCTCCCCGCGATCTCTCACTGCGCGTTGGCTTTTTCAGTTCCAGCTCGCACGAACTTGATGTTCTGGACAGCTGCTGTGCTGGGCTTGCGTATCCCACCGGCGTAGTTAATTCGTGCGAGCTGTGGGATCACGTGACTCAGTTAGAGCCAATGGCAGTACACCATCTTCCATTCATAACTTTCACATAAGTGCTGTGAAAGTTATGAATACTATAGCCCCCCAAAAGAACCGCTAAACCTCAATTAAATTTTTAAAAAAAACCATCACATTAATAAAATAAGTATAGTTAAATAAATTAACCATTTTAAATAAAAAATTAAATTTTTGAAAAAATGTAAAATCTTTTAAAAAGTTATAAAAATAAACTTACCTGTCTTTAAAGTCTCTAAAAAAGATATACCTGTTAAAAAAATTCAAAATAATACTTAATTCACTACTTACCTTGTTAAAAGTGGGTCTTACTCCTCCTTTTTTTATGTGTAGAATCTTCCGTACTTACCTGCGCGTTGAAACCACTAAGTGCACAGCGTGCGCGCAGCCTGTAGCGCGCACGCGGTTCACCTAGGACCCGCCCCCTTTTCCATTCACCAAGTGCCGGTTTTCAGCGCATGCGCAGTGCATGCAGAAAACCGGCAATTGGAGACAGAATACACGAGAGTACGCAGTGCGTACTCTCGCGTAGCGGCACTAATTTTTGGGCCAATCTGTTTTAGTGATGTTGATTGCGGGATAAATATAGGTCAGGACACCGACCTGAAACGTTAACTCTGTTTCTCTCTCCACGGATGCTGCCTCGCCTGCTGAGTTTTTCCAGCGTTTTCTGTTGTTATACTGGGGATAACTCCCCTGCTCTTCTTCGAAATAGTGCCATGGGATCTTTTACGCCCACCTGAGAGAGCAGATGGGATCTTGGTTTAACGTCTCATCTGAAAGACGGCACCACCGTCAGTGCAGCATTCCCTCAGCATGGCACTGGAGTGTCAGCCTGGATTTTTGTGCTGAAGTCTTTGGAGTGGAACTTGAACCCACAACCTTCTGACTCAGAGGCGAGGGTGCTACCAACTGAGCCACGGCTGACACTAAAAACAGATTATTCAGTCATTTATCTAATTTCTGTTTGTCAACCTTGCTCTGTATAAATTGGCTTGCTGTGTTTCCCTACATTACAACAGTGCCTACATTTCAAAAGTATTTCATTTGCTGTGAAGTACTTTGGGACATCCTGAGGTCGTGAAATGTACTTTATAAATACAAGTTATTTTCTCTTACAATTTGTGTTTTTGAAGCACCTTGTTCTCATTCAAGAAAACACACTAATGTTGTAGGTATACCACATTTCTCACAAGTTGAAATCTACATCTTTTTCTTTTAGACCTGGCTCAATGAAACTGGTAGTAGGAATATAGGAACAGGAGTAGGCCACTTAGCCCCTCAAGCCTGTCTGCCATTCAATGAGATCATGGCTGATCTTCAACCTAACTCCGTATACCTGCCTTTGCCCCATATCCCTTAATATCTGTGGTTAACAAAATCTATCAGCCTCAGATTTAAAATTAACAATTTTTAGGATATGTCCCCTAGCCCTAGACTCCCCAGCCAGTGGAAAATAGTTTATCTCTATCTACCTTATCAGTTCCCCTTAATATCTTGAAAACTTTGATCAAATCACTCCTTAACCATCTAAATTCCAGGAAATACAACTCTAGTTTGTGTAATCGCTCTCGTAATTTAACACTACATGTTGTAATTTAAAAAGGATTCCCATTATATCTTAAGTCTATCAGAGGGTTTAACGTATTGCATGCTAAACCAGGATTGTACACACCAAAATCAGTAATCAAAGTTATTTACACAATATATACAGCAGCAAAATTGCTAGGTATATAAGATAGAAAGAAAGAATTCGCATTTATATAGCGCTTTTCACGACCTCAGGACATCCCAAAGTGCTTCACAGCCAATGAAGTACTACTTTGAAGTGTAGTCACTGTTGTAATGTAGGAAACACAGCAGCCAATATATATACATATACACACATATACAGTATAAAGTACAAGGCAATTATATACAAAAAAACTTACAAATATATATAGTCCCTTTAGAGCGCTCACCAGTCCTTTTCCGGTTGACTGAAATGAAACTATGGTTTGAATACAATTGTCTCTTGCTGTATTCCTCAGGTGGACAGCTTCATGCGAAATGTGTTAGCTGAATGTTCATGGAGCTCTTTGCCCTGAACATCCTCCAGAAATACAGTAAGATCTAATAAACCACAGCAAGGTCCTGACTTTACCCCTCTTCATTTCTTTTGAAGATAGAAGTAGTTTCACTAATGTAGAAACCCAGACCCCCCTATAGAGATACTACCTACCTGTGATACAATGCAGAGACTACTTTTTTGTGGAAACAGAACCCATCACATGTGGCTTTGATATGTAGCAGTGTGACAACAATCAGAATTCACTTTCCAGCCTGACATTAAACCACAATAAACAACTTCTGAATTGAATCAATTTAACATTGAACAATTAGCTTCCTGGTCTAAAGGAGGGACAAAGAAAATAACTCTCTTTGGAGTAAAGCAAAAATGAGAAGTCGCACAACACCAGGTTATAGTCCAACAGATTTATTTAATTTTACAAACTTTCGAAGCAGTTCGCTCCTTCGTCAGGTAAGTTAGCAATGAGAGAATCTCCCAGAATTCACAATTTAAACCCAGACAAAATCTATTCACATTTTTCCTACAACAAAGAGCACAGCCAAGACAATGAGATGTGTCCCAGGGGGTCCAACGTGTCAAACCACCTGCTGGCTGCATATCCTGTCAATTTGTGTTCTTGTTAGTCTTTTTAAAAAAAAAAACACCTGGGAAGACCGGCCATGATGTCAAGTCACGTTCTGTATCGTGACATGAACCCGATATCGCGATTGAGGCCATCCTCATGAGTGCGGAACTTGGCTATCAGTTTCTGCTCTATGATTTTGCGCTGTCGTGTATCTCGAAGGCCGCCTTGGAGAACGCTTACCCGCAGATCCGAGGCTGAATGCCCCTGGCTGCTGAAGTGTTCCCCGACTGGGAGGCAACCCTCCTGCCTGGCGATTGTTGCGCGGTGTCCGTTCATACGTTGTCTCAGTGTCTGCATGGTCTCGCCGATGTACCATGCTCTGGAGCATCCTTTACTGCAACGTATCAGGTAGACAACGTTGGCCGAGTCACATGAGTATGTACCATGTACCTGGTGGGTAGTGTCCTCACGTGTAATGATGGTATCTGTGTCCATGATTTGGCATGTCTTGCAGAGGTTGCCGTGGCAGGGTTGTGTGGTGTCTTGGTTGCTGTTCTCCTGAAAGATGGGTAATCTGCTGCGAACGATGGTACTTTTGAGGTTAGGCGGCTGCTTGAAGGCGAGTAGTGGAGGCGTGGGGATGGCCTTAGCAAGGTGTTCGTCGTCATCGATGACATGTTGAAGGCTGCGAAGAACATGGCGTAGTTTTTCCGCTCCGGGGAAGTACTGGACGACGTAGGGTACTCTGTTGGTTGTGTCCCGTGTTCGTCTTCTGAGGAGGTCTATGCGGTTTTTCGCTGTGGCCCGTCGGAACTGTCGATCGACGAGTCGAGCGTCATATCCCGTTCTTACGAGGGCGTCTTTCAGTGTCCGTAGGTGTCCATCGCGTTCCTCCTCGTCTGAGCAGATCCTGTGTATTCGCAGGGCTTGTCCATAGGGGATGGCTTCTTTAACGTGGTTAGGGTGGAAGCTGGAGAAGTGGAGCATCGTGAGGTTGTCCGTGGGCTTGCGGTAGAGTGAAGTGCTGAGGCGTCCGTCTTTGATGGAGATTCGTGTGTCCAAGAATGAAACCGATTCTGAGGAGTAGTCCATGGTGAGTTTGATGGTGGGATGGAACCTGTTGATGCTATCGTGTAGTCCTTTCAGTGATCCTTCGCCGTGGGTCCAAAGGAAGAAGATGTCGTCGATGTATCTGGTGTACAGCGTTGGTTGGAGGTCCTGTGCAGCGAAGAAGTCTTGCTCGAACTTGTGCATGAAGATGTTGGCGTATTGGGGTGCGAATTTGGTCCCCAGTCCACCCCAGTCCAACGCCGGCATCTCCACATCATGACGAGTAAAGCAAAGTCAGACACCTTTTTAGCCCGCATTTAAAAAGATGTTGTTAAGAGAAAGAACTTTTTTTAAAATTCATTTTCTGGGATCAGGGTGTCGCTGGCAATGCCAGCATTTATTGCCCATCTCTAGTTGCCTTTGAGAAGGTGGTGGTGAGCCGCCTTCTTCAACCACTGCAGTCCATATGGTGATGGTACTCCCACAGTGCTGTTAGGTAGGGAGTTCCAGGATTTTGACCCAGCGACGATGAAGGATTGGCGATATACTTCTAAGTCAGGATGGTGTGTGACTTGGAGGGGAACTTGGAGGTAGTGGTGTTCCCATGCGCCTGCTGCCCTTGTCCTTCTAGGTGGAAGAGGTCGCGGGTTTGGGAGGTGCTGCGAAAGAAGCCTTGGCGAGTTGCTGCAGTGCATCTTGTAGATGGTACATACTGCAGCCACGGTACGCTGGTGGTGGAATGAGTGAATGTTTAAGGTGGTGGATGGGGTGCCAATCAAGCGAGCTGCTTTGTCCTGGATGGTGTCGAGCCTCTTGTGTGTTGTTGGAGCTGCACTCATCCAGGCAAGTGGAGAGTATTCCATCACACTCCTTACTTGTGCCTTGTAGATGGTGGAAAGGCTTTGGGGAGTCAGGAGGTGAGACACTCGCCGCAGATTACCTAGCATCTGACCTGCTCTTGTTGCCACAGTATTTATGTGGCTGGTCCAGTTAAGTTTCTGGTCAATGGTGACCCCCAGGATGTTGATAGTGGGGGATTCAGCGATGGTAATGCCATTGAATGTCATGGGAAGGTGGTTAGACTCTCGCTTGTTGGAGATAGTCATTGCCTGGCACTTGTGTGGCGCGAATGTTACCTGCCACTTATCAGCCCAAGCCTGAACGTCGTCCAGGTCTTGTTGCATGCGGGCATGGACTGCTTCATTATCTGTGGAGTTGCGAATGGCACTGAACAGTCATCAGCGAACATCCCCATTTCTGACCTTATGTTGGAGGGAAGCAGCTGAAGATGGTTGGGCTTAGGACACTGCCCTGAGGAACTCCTGCAGCGATATCCTGGGGCTGCATTTTATAGCTCCTTTCACAACCTCAACTCATCTCAAAGCGCGTTATAATCAATAAAATACTGCTGAAGTGTAGTCACTGTTGTAATGCAGGGAAACACTGCAGCCAATTTGCACACGGCACGATCTCACAAACAGCAATGAGATAAATGACCAGATAATCTGTTTTAGTGCTGTTGATTTGAGGGATAAATGTTGGCCATGACAGAGGGAGAACTCCTCTGTGCTTTTTCAGATAGTGCCATGTCCATCCGAGAGGACAGATGGGGCCTCAGTTCAACATTTCATCTGAAAAATGATGGGGGGTTAAATTGGTTAGCCCCCGAAAACGGGCAGGGGAACGCGATACGCGATTAACACGTGCCCGTTGAGTGGATGCAGGGCAGCACACTAACTTTGTGCTGCCTGCTCATTATAATGATTTCTGCGTGCAGCCAGCACTCCCCGCTGTTCATTGACTGCATGCATCAGCAGGGGGCCCAATATCATTACTAACTTGCACTATGTAAAGCCAGCCTGAACTACTTAAACCTGGCCTGCATCTCTTAATGGGGAGGTATGTTGTGGCTGGAGCAATTGCTGGGAGTCGTTCTACAAGTGAATCTGACCTGGGAAAGAGTGAAGAATTGGCTGACCCTGGGAGAGAGCAGGCACCCAGATTTTTGGACGCTGCTCTGGAGGAGGAGGTGGAAAGGAGGAGAGATGTCCTGTATCTTCAGGGGGGCAGGTTGCCCTCCAGACACATCATGAGAAGGCAATGGGAACAGATAGCCGCAGAGGTCAATGACAGGAGCATAGCCCCGAGGACCTGGATGCAGTGCCGGAAGAAGTTTAATGATCTCACACGAGTGGCCAAGGTCAGCGAATGCATCTTCAAATGCCATATCCTCCCAACTGTACCACTAACCTCAGCCACTGCTCAATTCACCACATCCCCATCACCCACCTACCAACAATTTCTATCAATCAGGACTCATACCTAACATTCATATGCTTCACCTCACCCTCACACACTTAGCACTGTTGAAAGCCTCAAACCCACTGCCAGCTATAAAACCATGACAGCCACATTACCCAAACAGATTGTGCAACACTCACTGACACACTTCCCTCTTTCTTGCAGGAGAAGGTGGCGCACAATCGGAGGGAGCAAGAACTAACTAGAGGGGGAGAGGTGTATCTGCATGTTTTAACCCCCATGGAGGAGACGATGCTGGCCATTAGGGCAACACGGTGGCATAGTGGTTAGCACTGGTGCCTCACAGCGCCAGGGACCCGGGTTCGAATCTGACCTCGGGTGACTGTCTGTGTGGAGTTTGCACATTCTCCCCGTGTCTGCGTGGGTTTCCTCCGGGTGCTCCGGTTTCCTCCCACAGTCCAAAAATGCGCGGGTTAGGTTGATTTGGCTATGATAAATTGACCCTTAGTGTTAGGGGGGGATTAAATATGTGGGGTTATGGGGATAGGATGGGATATGTTAGGGGGAATTAAATACGTGGGGTTACGGGGGTAGGGTGGGATATGTGTACTGTGGGGATTAAAGCAGGGACAGGGTACTGGATTTGGATGATCAGCCATGATCGTATTGAATGGTGGAGCAGGCTCGACGGGCCGAATGGCCTACTCCTGCTCCTAGATTCTATGTTTCTATTATGGGAAGGGCCATTGCTGAGGCCGTGGCCACCGGCGGGGCTGAAGTGATTGATGATGAGGGTATCCGCATACTTAATCCTCCTTCTCTCGTCCCACTTCTCCCTCATCCCACAGTCTCTTCTGACTGAGAAGCTGCTGATGGTATAAGCATTCACTCCTTACTTTTTTCTCCTCCCCTCACCACAACTGTACCCTTTTTCCTTTCAGATACTGAAGAACTGCAACCTGCCCAGGCAGTGGAGGAAGAGCAAGAAAACAGTGAAGATTTCACAGTCGTCGCCACCAGCTCAGATACTGACACTGCGCATAATTTAGAGGATAGGATAGTGGCGGGATCTGCACGCGATGAGACACTGGGCACAAGTGCACTGCAGCCGGGGCGGAGAAAAGGATAGTGCAGGTGCCAGCTCGCTGGAGGGCAAGGTCGTACACGAGTTCTGCTTCAGAGGACTCAGATGAGGACTTCGATGGGCCAGGCTACAGAAGAAGGCTGATGGGTGTACACACCAAATGCTTGGTGCACTGGGAACCCTGCCAGAAAGCCTGCACTCATTGTCAAGGAGCATGGAGGAGTCCAGCACCAATTTGGCACAGTGCTTTGCGCAGAGCTTGGGGCCCATCCTTCCCAACATGGAATGGGTGGTCACCTCCATCAGCACACCTGTGGAGCCAACCATGATGCAGCGTCTGATGGCCGATGTCTCAGCTTCCATTGCAGCACAAGCAGCAGCCACGCACTGTCTGAGTGCTGCAGTGGAAGCTCAGACTGCTGGCGCCATGGCTCTGGATACCAGTGTGCAAAGGGGCTTCCAGGGCATCACAGCACTGCTGCAATCTGTTCTCCCACAGATCTGCTCCCTGAAGACCCTCTGCAGATATGGCTCCTGTTGAGAGCCCTTCTCCCGCACCCCCCCCCCCTTCTCCTCCTCCCTCTTCCAGCAGCTTGTCCTGCTTTGCCTGGCCTCTGCTCATTCTCCCAGTCATGCTCAATGCCAAGAGGAAGCCCTACTAGGCCACCCATGCCTGGAAGCAACTGGTTTGTACACAAGCCTATAAGTCACCAAAAAGTACCAACCAGACCACTCTCTGTAGACTACTGGAACTTTTAACAAGTATAGAAAAGCACCCAAAAAAGCGTAGAATTGAAGCAACAGCTAGAATAAATAATCCAGCAACTAACCTATTGATGATCCCTTTAAATAGTACTGTTGTGGGGTCCTTCATGCGGTTGAACGCATGCTCAGCTGTGGGCGGTTAGGAGAGTGTGTAGGCTGGCAGCGTGGCGTCAAATATTATTGACATCATATTCTGCCTGCTCGGCATGCTGCCGGCGGACATTAGGTTTGTGTGTGCAAAAGCCTTTACCAACATGGCGTCCGACGTACTTTGCGTCAGAAGCGTGTGGGCGCCATGGACGCCATCTTGTTACCTTAAAGGGCCGTGTAGTGCCCAAAAAACAGGAGCTACCGAGCCCAATTTCGCTCCCGACATCTCTGATAGTGCAGGACTCCCTCAGTGCTGCACTGAAGTGTCAGCATAGATTATGTGCTTGAAACCACATCCTTCTGACTCAAAGGCAAGAATGCTACTACTGGGCAAGGCTGACACTGTTGGTATTTATATATATAAGACAAAACAGCACAAATGTTACAATTCCTGACACTCTATTAATTTAGCTCCATTGTAGCTGAAAGTGCCATACTGGACAATGATAATAACATTGTGTAATGTTTCCTGCACCTCCAATTCGCCTTCAACAACTCTCACATTTGCTCACAAATGCCTAAATATTTTGCTTGCCAACTTTTTTCTGCTATACAACAGACATGTTTTATTATAGCTGTCACATGAATTAAATTGAGAAAAAATATGGCACAAAATGCTCAATTTTCCCTTGGGCACATGCTTTGTGAATGAGCACAAAAGTGGTTTTGTGGTAGCCCCAGATGTTCGTGGAGGATCTGCGCTGGTAGCAGAATTCCACCACAACCTCGGCACAAGGAAGAATGACCCAGGTTTGGGAGAAGGAGGTACTGATTGAAATCAAATGAGGGTTATAACTTTGAGCACTCCTCCATCCTATTTTCCTATCTTATTTGCCATCACAAAGGAAGGAACAGGCCATGCAAAAAAGACAATTATTTTGTTGCAAATTCTAAACCTTTCTCTTGACTGCCGAAAATAATAATTTCACATTTGACTTGTGTTTTGATGCAGTAACAGTTCTAATGCACACGCAAAAAAAAAAATATTTGCTACCAAACCCTCTTTCTCCCTCAAAGTGAATAAGGTAACTATGTCAGAAGAAGTGTTTTTATTTTCATTTTGTTGTTAAATTTTGAGCTCTTTGAATTGAGGGATATAAGCACTGCGAAATGGAACATATTCCTTTTTTTAAGGCATCCAATGTCAGTATCAAGCAGTCTCAGGTCAAGTATGGCATGGGTTAGAATCATGGAATCAGGAATTGCATCAGAGAAGGAGGACATTTTGCCCATCGCATCTGTTCCAATGATATGTCTTCAACTGTTGCTATGTACTTTAATGAAAGTTCTTTTGAAATGATGAGGACAGACACATGCACTGGTTTCTTGACTTTATTTTTGTCAGGCCGGGCGGATCAGGAACCCTATATTCATACTCCGAAAGCCTACTGCCTGTACCAGTGGAGCGCTCCAGCCTAGCGGTAAACCTTGGGGCAGTTAGGGATAGGGAATAGGGCGGTAAGTCATTCCACATCATTTTCAAGGCACTACCGTCCCATTTCCGCTGGCGGAAGACCTCAAAATCACCGCCACAAAATTTTATTCAGACTTCAGAATGAGAAATTTAGAGTACGATGAAGAACACTCCTTCTCCAGATCTGGGACTCTGATTGTAGAACCTGGACAAGATTCTCCACATCTGGGAATTCAAACACAGCATCTAGTTTCAAAGCAATTGCTATTAACATCAGGTATTGCCCATCACTACATTCATCTGGAACAGGTAGATATTTAATATCCCAATTATAATAAATTGAGGAAAGATTAGACTATTTCCAAACTATCTAAATTTAAAGCTTGGGAGCTCTTTCAGAATGCTCCCTCCTGAGGTGGGAGGAAAGAGAAAATAAAGCAAAGATCACCTACTCTATCGCACAGAAGCCCACCTTGAATCAGCTAAATATGGACCAATGTCAATAGTGGGCTTAATGGTGGAAACGGAAAGCATGGTGTAAGATTGAGAAGTCGCACAACACCAGGTTATAGTCCAACAGCTTTGTTTGAAATCACAAGCTTTCGGAGCGCTGCTCCTTCGTCAGGTGAAGGAGCTATAACCTGGTTGGACTATAACCTGGTGTTGTGCGACTTCTCACTTTTGTCCACCCCAGTCCAACACCGGCATCTCCGCATCATGGTGTAAGATGGTTGCAGTGGAGAATGTAGATGCCTGCTATACTGTACATATCTATATATAGTATTAGGGATGGGCAATAAATGCAGCCTTGCCAATGTCATCCACTTCATGACAACCAATTAAAAAAAAACCTACTGCCTGCATTTTCAGTGGGTAATTGCAGTGATACTGGCCACTTGCATTGTTGTTGACTGGAGGGAGCCAGACCTCTGTGTATGCATGCTCAAATGTACACAAAGAGCATCAATTGCCAACCTGCCACTCTCAGTCAGACTTCTAATGATTGAACAGTGTTCACTGAAGAGTCAGCAATTCTCAGTCATTAGGAATTGATTAGCAGTACACTGGTTTGATTACGATTTCGTAAAAACACGTTAAAAGTAAAATGTGAGAAATGAGTGGCTCACTGGCAGCAGTTAGACGCTCATTCACTGCAGCAGTGGCACAAGGCCACTCCTTCATGGTGGTGTGCAAGTGATTTATAGATTCGGTCTGTGATACTCAGAGACTAGAGGGAGCCTTCTTCTGAAGTATATATGCGTATTACAGTTATAAAAGAAGCTACAATACGAGAAGTAAAGAAGCTAAAATACAAAGGTTATACTTATAGCATAGTCAGTTAAAGACAGATACAATCTGTTAACATCTACAAGGTTTCGAGGTGCTCGACCTCAAAGGGCCTTGTGGTAACATGTGAGCGGTCCAGTCTTGCTCCGAGGATGTTCTAAATAATCTAGGCTTTATGCCTTCCTTAAATACATTAAAGACACCCTTATTCCCAACTAGCCTCGCTCCCCTGAAAGGCTTCCCATCAATTGTGTCTTTGTCTCAGCCTAACAGCCATCTGTTCTATTACCTCATTTGAGATAACGTACACAGTACCTGACCTGCTCAGCCTCCCTAAAACCATCCTATAAACATAAGATAAGGATAGATGGGTACCTCTTTACTCAAAATGCTCCAACGATGGGCTTGACTAGCCAAGGTTTTAATCAATTAATGTTTATATAGAAAGCCTTCTTCTAAAATAGAAGCTTTGTTCTGAAATGGAAGCTTGTAAAAGCACTTGGCTTTCATGGTGTCGCTACCTTTGCCAAGCTTCTGCAAAATCAGCAGAGTTACACTGAACATCTGGGACCAGTTCTCTGCTTTGATTTTGGCTACGAACCACCGCCTTTGCTATTAAACTTGTGAGGAGCAGTGACATTTTAGCTCGAAGTTACAACTGCCATTGTGCATGGAAGTCTGAGTCTTTTCCAATGCCAAATTGAAGCAAACATTTGTAATGCATTTGTTTTTTCTGCAGCATGTTTGTTAAAGCCAATGAACTGCACAGTTATTTCCACTGGGGCTGGCACTGCTTTCCTCTGATCTTCTAAACTATTTCAGATGTCCAACATTCACGAGGAATAGCGATGGTAGGCTGGATGTATCACCACTGGGGATCACCATATATATTAATAACTTGGACAAAGGAATACAGAGTTGTATTTCCAGGTTTTCAGATGAGACTAAGTTAGGAGGCACAGTAAGTTGTGTAGATAGGACACAGACAGACTAAGAGGTGGGCAAAACCAAGGCAGATGAAGTTCAGTCTGAGAAATGTGATCTCATTCACTTTGGATCTGATAAAGACAAAGTGGAATATTTTCTTAATGGTGAGAGACTAGGAACTGTGGGGGAGCAAAGGGATTTAGGTGTCCATGTTCACAAATCACTAAAAGTACTACACAGGTAGAAAATGTAATCAAAAAGGCTAATTGAATGTCGGCCTTTATCTCAATGGGGTTGGAATTCAATAGTGAGGAAGAGCTGCTTCAGTTGTACAGAGCTTTAATCAAATCCTATCTGGATTACTGCATTCAGTTTTGGGCACTGAACTTCAGGAAAGATATTGGAAGTGGGTACAGAGCAGATTCACCAGAATGATATCAATGATTAAAGGGTTAAGTTATAAGGATAGGTTGCATAAACTTGATTTGTATTCTCTTGAGTTTAGAAGGTTGAGGGATGATCTAAGTCGGGGTGATTAAAATGATTAAGAGATTCAATAGAATAGATACGAAGGAACTATTTCCTCTGGTGTGGGGATCCAGAACAAGGGGCCACAATCTTACAATTAGAGTTTAGCTGTTTAGGAGTGAAATCAGGAAGCAGATCTTTACACAAAGGGTCGTTGAAATCTGGAACTCTCTCCACCAAAAGTCTGTGGATGCTGGGTCAATTGAAGCTTTCATGACTGAGATTGATAGATTTTTGTTGGGTAAGGGTATCAAGGGATATGGAGCAAAGACGGGTAAATGAAGTTAAGGTACAGATCAGCTATGATCTAATTGAATGACTGGACAGGCTCATGGGGCTAAATGGCCTACTCCTGTTCCTATGTTCCCATGATTCTGGTTATCTTCTTGAATCTTAGATGAGGATGCCATTCTGGGAGCAATGCTGCTATGCAGTTTTCTAGGCCTTCACTGGAGTTGATGACAGGCAGCTGTTTCCCAACAATTAAAGGCAAGTTTCACTTTGGAATAGCACTGAAGCCATTATCTCCTGTTGGCTTGCAAAAAGCTAGTCATTCTACTGTCTGTAAGGTCAACACATGCCAATTTATCTCTCCCAGTCTATCGTAAATAATGACTACGGGAAATGCAGATGCTATTGCATGATATAGGGGCTTCAAGTACTGTGATGGAAATAGGGTTTTCATCCTGTTACACCTTGTCTATCTCGTATCTATGGGGGCTGAATTTCCTCAGGGGTTGTTCCTCCTCATACACCGTAATGTTGGTGAAAGAGCCGCAGAAGCCCCAGAAAAATGGTGCAAATGTTTCCGTGGCTCTTCCGCCAAAGATGCAGCGGGCAAGTAGGAGAAATTCAACTTCAGTTTCTTTTAAAAGTGGAGGTATTTCCAAGTGCTGTATTGAAATCTGAAATGCCTGCTTGGACATTGGAGTAGAATTTCTGTGGGGGTTCTCCCGATCTCCCTCCATAACATCAATGGAAACCTCAGAGAAATGGCATAAGGTGATTAACAGGACAGCGGACCTGAAAGGAGTCGGCAGCCCCGGAGAAGGCAGAGGATAAAGAGCGCAGGAGGCCGAGGACAGTGGACCTGAAAGGAGTCGGCAGCCCCGGAGAAGGCAGAGGATAAAGAGCGCGGGAGGCCGAGCACAGCGGACCTGAAAGGAGTCGGCAGCCTCGGAGAAGGCAGAGGATAATTCAGTGCAGCTGAAGGCAGTTAAGTAGGGAAACTAGGCCTATAAAAACAGGCTTCACAGTGCGATCTGCTCTGAGTGCGGTTTGCACATTGTGCTGAGAGTTGGGTGAGTGAAGGAGTTAGGTGGGTGAGGAGTGGAAGGAGGAGCTCCCTTGCTTTGCCTTTCCTTTCCCTAACTTTTCACTCTGTAGGATTTGGTTCTTACTTTACACCCAGGAAAGAGTCTGAGAGCGGGAGCAGTCAAACAACAACAACAACTGCAAAACCGCTAAAGTGACATCACAACCAGGGAAGGAGCTGATTGGTAAGTAGGACCTGGAGAGTATTTCTACAGTCCAGTCGTTAAAGTAAAAGTAAGGTCTCTAGTTTAGAGTGAGTAGTGCTTAAAGTGAAGTAAGGTCCCTAGTGTATTTAATATTCTTTAATTTAGAGGAAGTAAAGGGAGTAAATTAAGGGTAGGACATGGCAGGGCAGCTCGGCAGCGTGGCGTGCTCCTCCTGTACTATGTGGGAAGTCAGGGACACTTTCGGTGTCCAGGGCGAACACGTGTGCAGGAAGTGTCTCCAGCTGCAGCTACTCGAAATCCGCGTTTCGGAGCTGGAGCTGCAGCTGGAATCACTGTGGAGCATCCGCGAGGCTGAGATCTTCGTGGATAGCACGTTTAACGAGGTGGTCACACCGCAAGTAAAGAGTGCACAGGCAGAAAGGGAATGGGTGACCGCCAGACAGAGTAAAAGAACTAGGATGGTAGTGCAGGAGTCCCCTAGGTCCATCTCCCTCTCCAACAGATTTTCCGTTTTGGATACTGCTGGGGGAGATGGTTTCTCAGGGGAATGCAGCAAGAGACAAGTCCATGGCACTACGAGTGGCTCAGCTGCACAGGAGGGGAGGAAAAAGAGTAGGAGAGCAATAGTGATAGGGGATTCTATCGTCAGGGGAACAGATAGACATTTCTGTGGCCGCAGACGTGACTCCAGGATGGTATGTTGCCTCCCTGGTGCCAGGGTCAAGGATGTCACTGAGCGGCTGCAGGACATTCTGAAGGGGGAGGGTGACCAGCCAGAGGTTGTGGTCCATATCAGTACCAACGACATAGGTAGAAAGAGGGATGAGGTCCTGCAAGCAGAATATAGGGAGCTAGGAAATAAATTAATAAGCAGGACCTCAAAGGTAGTAATCTCAGGATTACTCCCAGTGGCACGTGCTAGCGAGAGCAGAAATAGGAGAATAGACCAGATGAATGCGGGGCTGGAGAGATGGTGTAGGAGGGAGGGATTTAAATTCCTGAGGCATTGGAACCGACTCTGGGGAAGGTGGGATCTGTACAAGCTGGACGGGTTACACCTCGGCAGAACCGGGACCAATATCCTCGCAGGGGGGTTTGCTAGTGCTGTTGGGAAGGATTTAAACTAGTTTGTCAGGGGGATGAGAACCTAAGTGTGGGCCCAGAACAGAGAGAAACAAAGCTGGAAGTGCAAGTTCGAAAAGTAGTCAGCAAAACTAGTAGGGAGCAGAAACAAAGGCCAACAGTAAAGAGGGTCAAAGTGCAGAAAAATATTAAACAGGCAAAGTTGAAGGCATTTTATCTAAATGCACGCAGCATTCGCAACAAGGTGGATGAATTAATGGCACTAATAGAAGTAAATGGTTAAGATGTAATTGCCATTACAGAAACATGGTTGCAGGGTAACCAAAGCTGGGAACTGAATGTTCCAGGGTACTCAACATTTAGGAAGGACAGACAAAAAGGAAAAGGAGGTGGCGTAGCGCTATTAATAAGGGATGAGATCGGTACGGTAGAGATAAAAGATCTTGGCTTGGCAGATCGTGATGTAGAACTGGAATCAGTTTGGGTGGAGCTAAGAAACAGCAAAGGGCGGAAAACATTGGTGGGAGTTGTGTATAGGCCACCAAACAGTAATGGTAATGTCGGGCACAGTATCAATCAAGAGATTAGAAGTACATGTAACAAGGGCAATACAGTAATCATGGGAGACTTTAATCTACATATTGACTGGGCAAATCAAATTACCACTAATGGTGTGGAGGACGAATTCTTGGAATGCAAGTGAGATGGTTTTCTGGATCGGTATGTGGAGGAACCAACCAGGGAACAGGCTATTCTGGATCTGGTACTGTGTAATGAGAAAGGGCTAATCAATAATCTTGTGGTAAAGGGGCCTTTAGGGACAAGTGACCATAATATGATTGAATTTTACATTAAGTTTGAGAGTGATGTAGTCCAATCTGAAACTAAGGTCTTCAATCTAAACAAAGGAAACTACAAGAGTATGAGGGACAAGTTGGCCATGGTAGATTGGGAGACTACACTAAAAGGTATGAAGGTGGACATACAATGGCTAACATTCAAGGAAGTAATGCATAATTTGCAACAAACATATATTCCTCTAGGGCATAAAAACCCAAAAGGAAAAGTGATCCAACCATGGCTAACAAAAGAAATTAAAGCTAGTATTAAGTCAAAGGAGGAAGCTTATAAAGTTGCCAGAAAAAGCGGTCAGCCTGAGGATTGGGATCTTTTTAGAAATCAGCAAAGGAGGACCAAGAAAGTGATAAAGAAAGGGAAAATGGAATATGAGCACAAACTAGCGAAAAATATAAAAACGGATTGTAAAAGCTTCTATAGGTATGTGAAAAGCAAAAGACTGGCGAAGGTAAATGTAGGTCCTTTACAGTCAGAGACGGGAGAATTTATAATGGGGAATGAGGAAATGGCAGCGAAATTAAATAAATACTTTGTTTCTGTCTTCACGGAGGAAGACACAAAAAACCTCCCAGAAATACGAGAAAACCAAAGGTGTGGCGAGAATGAGGAACTTAAAGATATTATTATTAGTAAAAAAAGCAGTACTAGCAAAATTAATGGAACTAAAAGTCGATAAATCTCAAGGACCGGATGACCTACATCCTAGGGTTTTGAAAGAGGTGGCCATTGGGATAGTGGACGCATTGGTTGTCATCTTCCAAAATTCTATAGATTCTGGATCGGTTCCTGCAGATTGGAGGATAGCAAATGTAACTCCGCTATTTAAGAAAGGAGGGAGAGAGAAAACGGGGAACTACAGACCTGTTAGCCTCACATCAGTCGTTGGGAAAATGCTGGAATCTATTATAAAGGATGCAATAACTGGGCACTTAGAAACTAATAGTAAGATTGGGCAGAGTCAACATGGATTTATGAAAGGGAAGTCCTGTTTGACAAACCTATTGGAGTTCTTTGAGGATGTAACTAGTGGAGTAGACAAAGGGGAACCGGTAGATGTGGTGTTTTTGGATTTTCAGAAGGCCTTCGATAAGGTCCCACACAAGAGGTTGGTGAACAAAATTAGGGCACATGGAATTGGGGGTAATATACTAGCATGGTTAACAGACAGGAAACAAAGAGTAGGGATAAACGGGTCTTTTTCAGGATGGCAGGCTGTGACTAGTGGGGTACCGCAAGGATCGGTGCTTGGGCCCCAGCTATTCACAATCTATATCAATGATTTGGATGAGGGGACTAAATGCAACATTTCCAAATTTGCTGATGACACAATGCTAGGTGGCAGTGTCAGTTGCGAAGAGGGTGTGAAGAGGCTTCAAGGGGATTTCGACAGGCTCAGTGAGTGGGCAAGAACATGGCAGATGGATTATAATGTGGATAAATGTGAAGTTATCCACTTTGGTAGAAAAAACAGAAAGGCAGAGTATTTCCTAAATGGTGAAAGATTGGGGAATGCAGATGCTCAAAGGGACCTGGGTGTCCTTGTACATGAGTCACTGAAAGTGAATGTGCAGGTGCAGCAAGCCATTAAGAAGACAAATGGTATGCTGGCCTTCATTACAAGAGGATTTGAGTACAGGAGTAAAGAAGTCTTACTCCAATTATATAGGGCCTTGGTGAGACTTGGTGTACTGTGTACAATTTTGGTCTGCTTACGTAAGGAAGGATATACTTGCCATAGAGGGAGTGCAACGAAGGTTCACGAGATTGATTCCTGGGATGGCGGGACTGTCGTATGAGAAGAGATTGAGTAAACTAGGCCTGTATTCTCTTGAATTCAGAAGAATGAGAGGGGATCTCATTGAAGCATACAAAATTATTACAGGGCTTGATAGGATGGATGCTGGGAGAATGTTTCCCTTGGCTGGGGAGTCTAGAACCAGGGGCCACAGCCTCAGGATAAAGGGTAGGCCATTCAGGACTGAAATGAGAAGAAATTTCTTCACACAGAGGGTGGTGAATCTTTGGAATTCTCTACCCCAGAGGGCTGTGGAGGCTCAGTCATTGGGTATATTCAAAACAGAAGTCGATAGATTTCTGACTAGTAAGGGCATCAAGGGATATGGCGATAGGGCCGGTGAATGGAGTTGAGGCAGAAGATCAGCCATGATCTCACTGAATGGTGGAGCAGGCTCGAAGGGCCGAATGGCCGACTCCTGCTCCTATTTCTTATATTCTCATGTTTATGTACAGTCATTAGCCTATGTTCTTGCTTTGGTGAATCATTTTATTTGCAAATAAATCTGGACAGTAGTTTGGTATACGGTGGTCTAACAGTATGATATTTTTCAGTATCTGAACTGACAGCAGGCACAGTGGGTACCTCATGTACTCCCCCAGTAAGCAATTTAACTTGATCGGGGTTAATTCTTAGATCTGGGTGACATTAACTCAGTGCGGCAAAGAAGCAGATTTCAGTTCCTAAGAGACGCAGCCTGTCTGTAGGAAGTGTATTCAAGCATTCATCACATAAAAAAGGTGTTGGAGAAAGCCCAAAATGTATCAGGCACAATGCTTTTAATGAGAAGTCTCACCCTGGTTTACTTTCTGTGACATGCACTAAGTGGCGTTTCTCTACATCTGCCCCTATGTGCTTCTAATCTACTGCATATGATGCCATTTTTGCTGTTGCTTGAGAGCTGCCAGATGAAGGTCTATTGACTCTATGCATAAATTACTGTGATTGTCCCAGACTGGGCAGGAACCTTATTGCCCCCCAAACACAAGGATCCAGTGCTGTAGAAACGGGCACTCACTAACAACTCTGTGGCTGCACAAAAGTCTTGCTTGAATGAGTGCCAATCATTACATCTTGTGTGCAGGGACCGTTCTGTAAAACAGAAGACAAGGGCTCAGACAGTGATTGGGTCTCCATCAGTAGGGACAGTTATGATTGCACAACTTAATTACATTCCTTCCGTAAGGTTTACAACTCTTTACTCTTTTCCCCAAAGATTTGAAGTCGGCTTTGAAAACGCTTTGAAATTTGACACCCAAAGCATCCAGAGCTGTGGTGTGTTCGGTGATAAGCTTACACACACACTGTAGCTAATTCCCCAGTGACTGAGGGTTGAATTTGAACCAATTGAGTGTACGTCTGAGAAAAGCCCTGCTCCCTGGTTTGAGTCAGTTGGCCTATATTGATGGACATTTGTGTTATTTGTGCATGACACTTAATTGTTCACACACACACTGTCCCATGGAGCCAAGTGATTTTTCAGCATCCTCCATTGCAAGGGTTCTGCTCAGGGTTTCCATCCTTAAGCAATACAATAGTGGCAGTGGGTGACATAGATTGCCACAAACAGCTTGCTGTCCACTCTGAAGACTGCCCTGGCTGCACCCCCTGACCTTTGCACTGCTACTGTCACGGGTGATCCATGCCTTTATGCATGAAAGTGAAGTACTTGCGTTGCTTGGACTAGAAGAAGTACTCAGTGAAAGTGACAGTGTGGTGACTATCGATGTTCAGAGGGTTCTGCCTCCTTACTCTCAGCCACCTGTGCCAGCTATGTAGTGTCTTCATCAGCTGAGAGAGCATAACTGGAAAAAAAGATAACCTGTAACATACTTGCTGCAATGTACTTGAACTCACAGCAGTACTGATGTTTGTGGGATGGGGTTAGGTGTGTATGCATTTGAAGACTGAGTAATCCTACCATCTTTTCTGACACCACTGGAACACACACATGCCTGTTTGTGTTTGACTCCTAACTCCAGGGGACCAACTTCAGTGGCTTGGCTAATAAATTCTAGCATCTGCTGTTTTCACAGGAGTTGTGTTCTCATGGCACAAGTCATCACCCTTTCCCACTCATGTCTTGGCATTGTACACCATCTTGGCCTGCAGCAAATGGAGTAATGGTACGATACTATGAAGCACATTATGGCAAATTGATTATATTTTCATATATTTAGTTAAATGTCTGCTATTTAAGCAAACTATCATGCAACTCCTCGTACAGTTTCAATTTGCTATTCATAATTCCTCAATGCACCATAAAAAATAGCTGTCACTCTCCAATTTTCACATTAGATTATGCTTCTTTGTGTACAAAAAAACCCCAGCTCTTTCTTCAATGTTTTTCACAACTTCTGTGATAATTCATTGACAATTTAAAAACCTTATCTCCTTATATGGTATGTCTTTGAGATAGCAGATTGATTTCACTTATGCTTTGCCTTAAGGCAGAGTGTAAGTGTTAGCTGTGGCTATAGCAACAGGTTGTGTCTAAATCTATTAATAGGCTAAAGATGGGTTCCCTCTCTATTATATAGTACATCTCACTCTCTCACCTTGGTGACTGTTGATGTAACCATTTTTTTGGTATTTTTTCTGAATATGTATATTATGGCACATTAACTCTCGGGGACCTCTTCTTAGACATGGTATAAGCAGCCCTTAGTTATTGTACACCCTGTTTCTTCTACTATCTTTTCTACAATTGCCCTAGCACTGTATCTACAAGCTCTGATATAGTGCAATTGTAAACCTCACTTTCCGAGTACAATTCCCTTCCATTTCCTAAGGCAAACCTCCACTTTCCATATGTCCACGGACCTTTGTCTCATTCATTTGGGCCTAATGCGAGTCTCCTCCTTGGGAAATGGAGAGCAATTTCAGCAATGAAAGGCACTGACCACATCAGTCACAGAGCCACAACACCAGAAGTGGAGGAATGAGCTCCTGGTGCAAATAAGACAGTAACATAACAATGTCAAACCAGCAAGAAAACTGGTCATGACAAGGAAAATGTGGGTGGGGGGGGGGGCGGAAGTACAAACATAAAAAGAACACAAACTTTGTACTGAATTCCTTCGCAACCATAAAATAGCTACAGAAAAAAGGAAAGTCTCTTTTGGCTGAATTGCTCCATTGCTTACACACCAATGTTTGATCTTACCATAATATGACACAACTATGAATCACAGCTGAATCCTGTAGTGACTCAGTGTAGGGCAGGGCTTCAGCAACCAAATGTTTTTTTTTAATCGCAATGTTTGCTTAAAAATAATTGTGGTTAAATGGTGTAACTTAGGTGGCAAGCTAGACCATAAGTCTTCGACAATAAGATAGTTGATCATTTTCTTTATTTGCAAAACTTCTTCCAGCTTACTCAACATTTCCAGTTTCAAATCGGCCATTCTTTTATTCATCAGCACAATCTCTATCATTCTGCTATTGCATTTTCACAATACTAAACAGACACTGCAATCTAATCTGCGAATAATCAGAAGTATTTAACAAGTTAATCATCTCACCACCCACAAGTGATAAGATTCCAGTTTCTCTATGAAATACTTTTCGCAGATTCTGTTTTCTTATTATAGTACAGCGGAACCACCATTATCCATGCTCCAATTATCCATCTTCTGATTATCTCCCAGAATTAACACAGAGCAAAGCCCACTAATATCAAACTCTTCCTGTCTGCCATAAATCAACCTCCTAGCCCAAGAAAGATTCAGTTCATGCTATTTATAGTATATTTGTCTTCATTTACATGTCTAGGGTTGTAAAATTCGCAATTATCGCGATTCGAAATAACGAGATAAAGCAGATTCGTTTCATCAGTTTTATTTCAACGAAATGCTGTCATGATTAAACAGGACACAGAAGCCTGTAAAATGGCCGCCGCGCCTCGTGGCAGAAGCTTCCAGAATTTTCAGTGGGCAAACAAGATGGCGTTCGAATAGACATTTCAGTATAAGATTGGTTAATACGCAGCAAACACTGATAAAGACAGGATGCAACCTGTCTGCATTCGACACAATAGCAAGAGATAAGTGCTGGAATCGTTTTCCATGCACAAGTAAGGACCATTGTACTGGGCAATCGAAGGCCCATCCAGATACATCAATACGCAAATTTCCCACGGCTCTACAATGAGAGAGCCATTCTCGGGTGATTAAGTCAGTATTCGAGGAGGCCCCAAAACCAGTCAGGGAGACTCCTAGCCGGTTCGACAATGGGGAAAACATTAACGGGTAGTTGGCCAGTTTAAGGTGCTACCGAAACCCATTAAAGGAAAGAATCGCCCCATGCTGGGAGTTTTGTGCACCAGTATTACACAAAGGACGAACATTAAGATTTGGGTGGGAGATAAGGGAACACAGCACTATAACTATAGTGAACAAACGTCCATCTCTCTTATTCCTCTGATCCTCCCGGGGCTTATTCGTTTGAACTGACTCTTGACGCAGGCTGAACTTTTATTCTCCTATATAACAACAGAAAACGCTGGAAAAACTCAGCAGGCCAGGCAGCATCCGTAGAGAGAGAAAGAGAGTTGACGTTTCAGGTCGATGACCTTTCATCAGAACTGGGAAGAGCTGGAAATCAAATAGATTTAAGGCCAGGGTAAAGCTGGGAAAAGGGGGAGGGGATAAAGGAACAAAGGAGGAGATGAAGAGACATTAAGAGACATTAAGAGATATGCAAGGCTAGAGGTGGTGTTAATGTGACAGATTAAGGCTGAATGAAGTGTGAAATCCACTGGCAGAATGAAGGACAGCTGCCAGCTTCTAGGAGGAAAAAAAAGGTGGGGGGGACAAATAAAAGGGTGGATAAAATAAAATATAAATGTGATTGGAGCTGAGGTTATGATCTAAAATTGTTGAACTCGATATTGAGTCCAGAGGGCTGTAGCGTGCCTAAACGAAAGATGAGGTGCTGTTCCTCGAGCTTACGCTGAGCTTCCGTGGAACAGTGTAATAGGCCGAGGACGGTGAGGTCAGAGTGGGAGTGAAGCGGTGAATTAAAGTGACAGGCCACCGGGAGCTCGGGGTCCCCCTTACGGACTGAACGGAGGTGTTCCGCAAAGCGGTCACCCAATCTGCGTTTGGTCTCCTATGTTGGGTGGAGCGCAATTTGGAACGAGTCGCCTCGACGAAGGCCAGTGACCGGGCGCACCATCCCGAGGGTCGGTAAACGGTGTTCTGGACCCGAAGGCCCGAAGAGACGAGACGAGACGAGATGAGAAGAGAAGAGAAGAAGAAGAATCAGTAAACCCCGACCGCGCCCGAAAATATATAGACCATTTTTGAACTCTACAGGTTACTGCATGAACTGGTCAAAGACTCTTCTTTGAATTCTACCGGCAACCGGTGTTGGACACAGGAAGACTCTTCTTCGAACCGGGCCCGAGCACTGTCGAGTTCTTCATGACAACGGGGAGCCCAGCCTGCTTGCAGCAGCAGCGAAAGTAAACAAGTGGGGTACAGAGACCCCTCAAAACACGTGACAGTCAGGCGCTGCAGCGAAACGAACCGAGTGCCTCGTTTAAAATTCTCCGAAGTATCACGAGTGGTGAGCATGTTTCCCGATCCTACAAATCTAGATTAGTGTAGGTATTGATAGGGGAGGGTGGTTTTATTAAGGATAAATATAATGTGTTCCCTTTTTACGATGTGCCGTGTGTTCCTCATTACCCTAGACCAAGTTTTATGAATGTATGTATACTTGTACTGTCATTAATTTGTGCCTATGACATGTACTTCATGATTTTGGACGTTATGCAATAAAGATTTCCATTTCGTACTATTCAACCGGGTCTATTTGAGTTTTCTCTGCATTACTGCTCTCGCACCTAAGTCCAGTGTTAGAACCGTAAGGGCGAGTGGGTCGAACCACTCACAGGTGCTTATTGCAACAAGGCTGGCCGGAGACCAGAGCAAGCAATAGTATTAGGCAACGAAGGCCTAACCCCGCACAAGCACCTACGACCGAACCCCTTACAGGGTATTATTACGTTATATGTTGTAAAACCAAAAAATGGGGACTCTTGATTAACCTATCCTCTGGGTAGAATTCCTCCATTATGGCAGGTGATGGAAATTCCATTGTATATCAATGTTTACATTTTTTTGTTACAATTTTGTTAAGACTTGAAGTATGGTTTAATGTTTCTGGGAGAAAGTAAAATTATGGAGGAGAGACTGAAATTCTCTGGATGACATGTCATGCTGACTGCCCAAGCTTCTGTGAGGGGAGGAGCAACAGTGAGGTGATGGTGTTGGCCAAGTGCGGATCTCAAAATGCAGACAGGCCCGAAAACTACAGCGAGTCCACACTTAATCTTGCAGTACCTGCAGCTCATTCATTTGGCTCTTTCTATAGTAAGGGTGCACAGCATAATCTGCTGGCGTGAGTAGTGACATTTCCTACATTACAACAGTGACACCATTTCAAAAGCACTTCATTGGCTGTAAAGCGCTTTGAGACGTCCGGTGGTCATGGAAGGCGCTATGTAAATGCAAGTCTTTCTTTTCTTTTTACCTGAAGATCGTCAGTCAGCTTGGGCCATGCTGCAGGCTATTTGTTAGGGGTGAAAAGCAAGCTGCAACCTGTGCAATGCACGGCTGGGCAGCAATATGTGATGTTGACACCAAGTGAACCACAGAGCTGCAGGGAATCACTGGTAGTTTAACCTTTGCAGGTTGTTAGAAGCTATGAGCTACCCTGAGAACTTTTTTTTTATAATAAAACTCTTCACAACACTGTGCCAAGGAATGAATAGTTACTCAGGAAGGCAGAACTCAATGATATGTCACGCTAGGGTTGTGTGTGCAGCCGACTTTAATTCCGCCCTGCGGAGTTTGGTTGATCCACTGAATTCCGGGCAGGATCAATCAGTGATGTTTATTGATTACAGACATTATAGACATCCTGTCAATAATTCATTATTCATATTGTATGAGATTCCTGCAGGGATATAAATCAAGATGTGAATCACTTCAGTTTTAACAAATTATGGCTTCTACTTTTGCAACTTTTCCCAGATTCTGTGCTCATGGGAGAAATCTATGACATTACCACATTCATGATTATTGTCAGATTAAGTCAAAATGATTAGCATTATTTTGCCATTTTAACATCAAGTCTTGTGGGCTTGTTGAATGATCTTATACATCACTGTTCCTGCATCATGACTAAGTTTGTTTTCTCTCTCTACTCAGGTAGCTTTTCCTTTTTGTCCCTATATTTACTGGATGGTTTTCCTATATTTTCCCTATATGCCAACCAGAGTGGAAACACTCCAAGATCATTTTGTTATAGCCTGCAAATCGTAAAGAAAAACAATCAGAGTTCCATCTCTTTGAGATACATAGTTCACTGACCCATGAGTGCACAAGTGTTACTGTTCAATCAAAATTGCTAGCTTGATGATGCCTTGTGTCATCCTCGGAGGATGCATATATCCTGCAGAACCTGTTTCAAAGCACCTTGAAATGTTCCAGTTTTAAAATCATAACATGTTGTGATGGACTGTTAATAGGTCATCAGGAAACACCCTATTTCTCTTATGCTATGTACATTGCCAGCTTTCCTTATATTGTCTTCTGTAATAGCTTCTATGGTGACTTTTATTTTGTCTTCCCCACGCCTACATCATTCTCAACCCCAAAATACAGTACCCTTGTCCATGACTTCAACCCCCTTCCCAGCTGTTCAATCAGGATGAGCCGAACAGTGTACAATCTGAATATCCTGATGGACCCAGAGATGCGCTTCAGGACCACCTCTGCAATATTGCCCACCTCTGACCTTATAAAAAAGAAAGAAAGACTTGTATTTATATAGCGCCTTTTACAACCACCGGACACCTCAAAGCACTTTACAGCCAGTACTTTTGAAGTGGAGTCACTGTTGTAATGTGGGAAACGTGGCAGCGAATTTGCACACAGCAAGCTCCCACAAACAGCAATGTGATAATGACCAGATAATCTGTTTTTGTTATGTTGGTTGAGGGATAAATTTTGGCCAAGACACCAGGGATAACTTCCCTGCTCTTCTTTGAAATTGTGCCATGGGATCTTTTACATCCACCTGAGAGAGCAGGCAGGGCCTCGGTTTAACGTCTCATCCGAAAGATGGCACCTCCGACAGTGCAGCACTCTCTCAGTACTGCACTGGAGTGTCAGCCTACCTTTATGTGCTCAAGTCCCATGGAGTGGGATTTGACCCCACAACCTTCTGACATCAGAGAGGAGAGTGTGCTACCAACTAAACCACAGCGGACTTCCGCTGAATCCCTTATCCATCCTACATATGCAACCTCATCCAACTCAATGTCCAGCCCATGCCTTCCAACGGTGACCTCTTGTACATCCAGCCCGCCCAAGCCACCCCACCCCCTCCCCACTCCAACATTGGTAACATAGCCATCTTGACCCTTTTTCTCTGGTACTCCCTCCTAAACAACAACAGCTTGCACTTATATAGCACCTTAACATAGAAAAATGTCCCAAGCCATTTCACAGAATCACAGAATCCCCACAGTGCAGATAGAGGCCATTTCAGCCCATCGAGCCTGCACCGACACATGTCCCACCCTATCCCCATAACCCCACGTATTTAATCCCCCCTAACACTCAGGGTCAATTTATCATAGCCAAATCAACCTAACCCGCACATCTTTGGACTGTGAGAGGAAACCGGAGGAAATCCACGCAGACACGGGGAGAATGTGCAAACTCTACACAGACAGTCACCCGAGGCCGGATTCGAACCCGGGTCCCTGGCGCTGTGAGGCAACAGTGCTAACCACTATGCCACCGTGTTGCCCAGAGGCTTAATCAAAAAAAATAGATACTGAGCCAAAGAAGAAGATATTAGGCGGGTGACTAAAAACTTGGTCAAAGATGTTGGTTTCAAGGAGGTTTTTAAGAAGGAAATTGAGATGGAAAAGCAGAGGAGTTTACTCCACCTTATTAACTCTCAATTTCTCAAAAGTCTTAAAACCTATTTCCATGAGCATGCCTTTGGCCATCTCATCTAATTCTTCTATTACTTCCGGACATCCATTTCTCCTCTGGGAACGGTAGCATAGTGGTTATGTTACTGGACTAGTAATCTCAGAGGCCTGGACATAAGTTCAAACTCCCACCTGGGGAATTATGAATTCAGTTAATTAAATAAATCTGGAATAAAAAGCTAGTATCAGTAAAGATGACCATGAAATTATCGGATTGTCGTAAAAACCCATCTGGTTCACTAATGCCCTTTAGGAAAGGAAATCTGCCGTCCTTATCTGGTCTGGCCTATATGTGACTCCAGACACACAGCAATGTGGTTGACTCTTAACTGCCCTCTGAAATGGCCTAGCAAGCCGCTCATTGTACACAACTGCTACGAAAAGCAATGACAACGGTACACCCAGCCCTGTCGACCCTGCAAAGTCCTCATTACAAACATCTGGGGACTTGTGCCAAAACTGGGAGAGCTGTCCCACAGACTAGTCAAGTAACAGCCTGACAGAATCATACCTTTCAGCCAATACCTTCCATCACGATCCCTGGGTATGTCCTATCTCACCGGCAGGACAGACCCACCAGAGGTGGTGGCGGCGGCACAATGGTACATAGTCGGGAGGGAGTGGCCCTGGGAGTCCTCAACATTGACTCCGGACCCCATGAAGTCTTCAGGTCAAGCATAGGCAAGGAAACCTCCTGCTGATTACCACCTACCGCCCTCCCTCAGCTGATGAATCAGTACTCCTCCATGTTGAACACCACGTGGAAGAAGCACTAAGAGTAGCAAGGGTACAGAATGTACTCTGGGTGGGGGACTTCAATGTCCATCACCAAGAGTGGCTCAGTAGCACCACTA
Source organism: Squalus acanthias (assembly GCA_030390025.1). Taxonomy (NCBI): domain Eukaryota; kingdom Metazoa; phylum Chordata; class Chondrichthyes; order Squaliformes; family Squalidae; genus Squalus; species Squalus acanthias. The sequence goes on along the minus strand of JASTWF010000583.1, from coordinate 82,169 downwards.
CTGGCCGAGTCCTGAAGGACATAGGTGCCAGACTGGGCCTGCGACAGATGGTGAGCGAACCAACACGAGGGGAAAAACCTACTTGACCTCGTCATCATCAATCTACCTGTTGCAGATGCATCTGTCCATGGCAGAATTATTGGGGAGATGAAGTCCATCTTCACACTGAGGACACCCTCCATCATGTTGAGTGGCACTACCACCGTGTTAAATGGGATAGATTCAGAACGGATCTAGCAGCTCAAAACTGGGCATCCATGAGGCGCTGTGGGCCATCAGCAGCAGCAGAATTGTATTCCACCACAATCTGTAACCTCATGGCCCGGCATATCCCTCACTCTACTATTACCATCAAGCCAGGGGACCAACTCTGGTTCAATAAGAAGTGTAGAAGTGCATGCCAGGAGCAGCACCAGGCGTACTTAAAAACGAGGTGCCAACCTGGGGAAGCTGCAACACGGGACTACATGCATGCTAAGAAGCAGCATGCTATAGACAGAGCTAAGCGATCCCACAATCAACGGATCAGATCAAAGCTCTGCAGTCCTGGAACATTCAGTCGTGAATGGTGGTGGACGATTAAACAACTAACGGGAGGAGGAGGCTCCATGAATATCCCTGTCCTCAATGATAGTGGAGACCAGCACATGAGAGCAATAGACAAGGCTGAAGCGTTTGCAACCAATCTTCAGCCAGAAGTGCCGAGTGGATTGATCCTTCTCAGCCTCCTCCTGAGGTCCCCACCATCACAGAAGCCAGTCTTCAGTCAATTCGATTCACTCCACGTGATATCAAGAAACGGCTGAATGCATTGGATACAGCAAAGGCTATGGGCCCCGACAACATCCCGGCTGTCGTGCTGAAGACTTGTGCTCCAGAACTAGCCGCGCCTCTAACCAAGTTGTTCCAGTACAGCTACAACACTGGCATCTATCTGACAATGTGGAAAACAGCCCTGGTATGTGCTGTCCACAAAAAGAAGGACAAATCTGATTCGGCCAATTACCGCCCCATCAGTCTACTCTCAATCATCAGCAAAGTGATGAAAGGTGCCTTCAACAGTGCTATCAAATGGCACCTGCTCACCGATGCCCAGTTTTCGTTCCGCCAGGACCACTCGGTTCCAGACCTCATTACAGCCTTAGTCCAAACGTGGACAAAAGAGCTGAATTCCAGAGGTGAGGTGAGAGTGACTGCCCTTGACCGAGTGTGGCATCAAGGAGCCCTAGTAAAACTGGAATCAGGGAGAAAACTCTCCACTGGTTGGAGTCATACCTAGCACAAAGGAAGATAGTTGTGGTGGTTGGAGGTCAATCATCACAGCCCCAGGACATCGCTGCAGGAGTTCCTCAGGGAAGTGTCCTAGGCCCAACCATCTTCAGCTGCTTCATCAATGACCTTCCCTCCAACATAAGGTCGGAAGCGGGGATGTTCGCTGATGACTGCACAGTGTTCAGTGCCATTCGCAACTCCTCAGATAATGAAGCAGTCTATGTCTGCATGCAACAAGACCTGGACGATATTCAGGCTTGGGCTGATAAGTGGCAAACAACATTCGCACCACAGAAGTGCCAGGCAATGACTATCTCCAACAAGCGAGAGTCTAACCACCGCCCCATGACATTCAATGGCATTACCATCGCCGAATCCTCCACCATCAACATCCTGGGGGTCAACATTGACCAGAAACTTAACTGGGCCAGCCACATAAATACTGTGGCAACAAGAGCAGATCAGAGACTAGGTATTCGGCAGCGAGTGTCTCACCTCCTGACTCCCCAAAGCCTTTCTACCATCTACAAGGCACAAGTAAGGAGTGTGATGGAATATTCTCCACTAGCCTGGATGAGTGCAGCTCCAACAACACTCAAGAAGCTCGACACAATCCAGGACAAAGCAGCCCACTTGATTAGCACCCCATCCACCACCTTAAACATTCACTCCCTCCATCACCGGTGTACCGTGGCTGCAGTGTGTACCATCCAGAAGATGCACTGCAGCAACTTGCCAAGGCTTCTTCGGCAGCACCTCCCAAACTCGCGACCTCTACCATCTAGAAGGACAAGAGTAGCAGGTGCATGGGAACACCACCACCTCCAAGTTCCCCTCCAAGTTATACACCATCCTGACTTGAAAGTATATCGCCATTCCTTCATCATCGCTGGGTCAAAATCCTGGAACTCCCTCCCGAACAGCACTGTGGGAGCACCTTCACCACACGGACTGCAGCATTTTAAGAAGGCGGCTCACCACCACCTTCTCAAAGGCAACTAGGGATGGGCAATAAATGTTGGCTTTGCCAGCGACACCTACAACCCATGAACGAATAAAAGAAAAGCTGCTTGGGGTGTTTATTATGTTAAAATTGCTATATTTTGTTCCTGCTTTTGGATGTGGATACTCCCCAAGACCTAAATATAAGCAGAACAGACATTCTACAGCTGTTTTACTATGTGAGCGGTCAGGAGATGCATTGACAATTTGTAATTATGAACTTTGATACACACTCGGGCAGGATTTGATTAGATGCAGTTGTGATAGTTGAATTATTTAGGCCTAAAAGACCCTCGGCTAGTTCAGGTGAGAGGCCTATATTTTTGGTATGCAGGCAAGAATTTGAACTCTTGATAATAAGCTTATGAAATGTTTGCCGCAAGCCTTTGTTAGCCTGGATGTGGTGTCCATAACTTGTATATACAGTAGCAAGTGAGATGATTTATAGCCCATTATTATTTATATCTGTGACACCTCCTGATATAACAGTGCTACTGAGTCAGCAACTGTGTCTAACTTAATGGCCTAGAAATTCAATTCGGAGGCTTGCCGCGGGGGTAAGGATTGCGCGCGATATCACCCATTGTTTTGGGCCCACAGGAACTTCGGGTCCTGGGCCTCTCCCAAGAGCCGGCACGCAGTGCTTGCGTGTTCCAGGGGCGCAGTTAGTGCGATGCGACCCCTGGGATCACGTGGAGACCTGTCAAATCTATGAATTGAAATCGGCCCCAAAAGAACAGCTAAACCTCAAATAAATTTTTAAAAAAACCCATCACATTAATAAAATAACTATAGTTAAACAAATTAACCACTTTAAACAAAAATTTAAATTTTTGAAAAAATTAAAATACTTTTTAAAAGTTATAAAAATAAACTTACCTTTCTTTAAAGTCTCTAAAAAAGATAAACCTGTTGAAAATGTTTTAAAATTATACTTAATTAACTACTTACCTTGTTCAAAAGGGGTCTTACGCCTCCTTTTTACTTGCGTAGAATCTTCCATACTTACCCTCGCGTTGAAACCTGAAAAAAAACCTAAGTGTGCTGCGTGCTCGCAGCCTTTAGTGCGCACGCGGTTCACCTAGGAACCGCCTCCTTCGCCATACCGGAAGTGCCAGTTTCCCGTGCATGCGCAGTGCATGCAGGAAACCGGCACTTCGGGAACGAATACGGGTGAGTACGCACTGAGTACTCACCCGTTCTCGGCCGAATTTTTGGGCCAATGTTTGTCATTTTAATGTTTTGACTGAATCCAACAAGGACACTTGCTTAGTGTATTACAGGCTATATAGTTCTGATTATTTTCATAGTACTATATATTGAGGTCACTTTTGGTGGTCAGAGGGAGTGGGACTGCATAGGCTGAGTAGAGAGGACAGGTGGTTAATTGGGTAGTTGAGTGTGAGTGAGCTTTAGCAGTACACAGTCCCAGCAGCTGTTTATGTTGCCAGTTGGGTGCAGAGGACTCCCTCCTTCATCACCACCCCCCACCATCCCCCGCCCCCTACCCCCCATCCCCTACCCCCCACCACTTATCTGCTGGTCCTGAATTTTCTTTGGTTATTGGGGGATCAAGTAGATTCTGGGAGTGGGGTGAAACAGGCCTATCGAAAGGCCCACAATTCCTGGTGTTTCCTCAGCCCAGGCGCAATCCACATATCCCACATGTGCTTTGTTCACCTGTTTGTTGTACTTGTTGTGAGGCTGTGCTACATCTGAAGGCTGCATTTTTTCATTGCAAAGAAACAAGAACTGAGTGAGGCTGTATACTGCGGAGGATCCTTGCCCTGTTGGACAAGTAGGCATGGAGCTAAGGTCTAGGGGGATATGTATGACATCACTGTCCTCCAAGCCAATGTCCACAAGGCCTAGAGGTGAGGAAAGAAGTAACTTGCATTTATATAGCGCCTTTTACAACCTCAGGATATTCCAGTGTGTTATGTATAATTTCTGCTTCATTAGCTGGTTGTGAACGAATCTTTATATCATGTGTGGGCAGAATATTGATGATTATTGCAGAAGGTTTATGAAAGCAATACTTCTTTTGGTTCATAAAACCATGTGATGTATCACATTATGCACATAGTTCACACCAAATGAAAATAGCCTTTAAAACTATCTTTCCTATCTCGACAGAGTAGATAGAGAGAAACTGTTCCCATTGGCGGAAGGGTCGAGAACCAAAGGACACAGATTTAAGGTGATTGGCAGAAGAACCAAGGGCGACGTGAGGGAAAACTGTTTTACACAGCGAGTGGTTAGGATCTGGAATGCACTGCCTGAAAGGGTGGTGGAGGCAGATTCAATTGTGGCTTTCAAAAGGGAGTTGGATAAATACCTGAAGGAAAAAAAATTGCAGGGTTACGGGGAAAGGGTGGGGGAGTGGGACTAGCGGAAGTGCTCTTGCAGAGAGCCGGCACGGGCTCAACGGGCCGAATGTCCTCCTTCTGTGCTGTAACCATTCTATGATTCTATTCCTCATGTCATTATTTTATAACAGTTAAAATCATTTAATCTTTGCTCCATCTACTAGTCAAAGATTATTGTTACAATAGAAAAGCTGAACATTTTGACTCTCCCCCTCCCCTTCCCATTAGCTGCAGTGTTACCACATCGCAGTGCAGCAATTGTGTAGCACTCACCAATCTTTTGTGATAGTACGTCCCTACATAATAACATTAGTCCTTTGTCTTGATCTTTTAAAAATTATTTCAATTACCTCAAAACAAAATCAGTTAATATTTGGTTATAAGGTAGAAACATGATGGAACCTGGTGGCTCAAAGAAAGTATACCTGGGTCAATGTAAGTAATCCAGTAGTGGGACCTGTGTATCGTAAGGCTATGCACTTAGTGTCTTCTGGTCATTTCATTTTTGGTAAGCTAGCAAGGCTCATTGTGTATCTTAAATAACAACAGAAAACGCTGGAACAACTCAGCAGGCCAGGCAGCATCCGTGGAGAGAGAAACAGAGTTAACGTTTCAGGTCGAAAACCTTTCATCAGAACTGGAAAAAAGCTTGTTGAACTGCATGATGTACATACAACCTCTGACATGTAATTCTTAGATGTTGTCAGAGCAACATTGTGATATTTCAAATAATATACTGGGTAGGGATTGGTACCAGGACTTCAATAAGAAAATAACCATTTCAAGTCCATCAAAGCTGGATTCCCTGCTCCTTGAAAACAAAATTGAATTCTCATTCGTAGATAACTGTTTTGTGTGGTGTTTTAGGACAGAGGCAATACAGTGGACTTTTGGATCACATTTACTCAGGTCCACGCGATTAATTTGAGATCCTACACTGTGGGAGCTCGAGAGTGAGATGTGTGGACAATGAGATGTTGAGGGATGGTAATTTTAATCATGTATTCTAGGGGCAAGGATACATGCTGGGATTTTCTGCTTGCTCCCAATTGTGGTACATTTCCAGTGGCACAGGACTTCCACCCACCACGGAGATGCATGCTTGAACCTGGCCAAATGCAGTGTCAGTTGGTAGCACACTCGCCTCTGAGTCAGAAGGTTGTGGGTTCAAGTCCCACTCCAGGGACTTGAGCACATAAATCTAGGCTGACACTCCAGTGCAGTGCTGAGGGAGTGCTGCACTGTCGGAGGTGCCGTCTTTTGGATGAGACATTAAACCGAGGCACCGTCTGCTCTCTCAGGTGGACGTAAAAGATCCCATGGCACTATTTCGAAGAAGAGCAGGGGAGTTATCCACGGTGTCCTGGCCAATAGTTATCCCTCAACCAACATAACAAAAACAGATTATCTGGTCATTATCACATTGCTGTTTGTGGGACCTTGCTGTGTGCAAATTGGCTACTGTGTTTCCCACATTACAACAGTGACTCCACTTCAAAAAAGTACTTTATTGACTGTAAAGCGCTTTGAGACATCAGGTGGTCGTGAAAGGCGCTATATAAATGCAAGTCTTTTTTTCTTTCAAATTTCCCAGCCCCAGTGGGGGGAGGGGAGAGAAAATGTGCATAGCATATTTACAAGAGAAATGATGAAAGGTGAATGGGGGAAAAAAAGAGAATAAAAAAGGTAAGAGAACAATAGAACGGTAGATTGTGACGACAGCAAAAGCAATTCAAAGACCTTTATATGGCCAGAGAACAAAAGACTAGTTATCTCCTTAAAAACACTGGAAGGCATCTTATGGGATGCTGTCAACATTTATTTAAAGAGAATAGAGATTATCGTGAGTAGTTGGCATGCATTTAAAAGCAACAAGTCATGCTTCATAGTGAGGTTCTTTGAGGTGGTAACTAAATTAGATGTTGAAAGCAATTCAATGGCTATCAGCTACTTAGATTTCCACAAATGAAGCTGATTAGAAAAAAAATAAGGCTTATGGAATTACCTTGATTGAAAACTGGCTTAGCAATAGAAAACAGAAGGTAATGCTAAATAAAAAAAGCTCTATATGGGGACCAATGAAGAGTAACGTTCCATAAGGATCTGCTTTGGGTCCCTTGCTACTTGTCATAGTCAAAAATGATATGGAGAATGATATTATAAACTTTGCTGATGGTACTATGCTATGTAGCCCAACGATGAGTATAAAATGGGACTGATATATTTGAAAATGATTTGAAACAATTAAGTGGATGATCTAAGGTATTAAGATTCCTGGGGCTAGAAATTTGTTATAGCCAAGAAATGGGCAGTGTTTAGATTAAAAATCGTTAAGTAACGCCACCTGAAAATCGTCTAGGCTGCATGCAAAATTCGTCCTCACTCCTCATTAAAATGATTGCAGTCATGATTCTTGTCTAAAAACCCAAGCTCATTGGCATTGCACTGAAAAGATGGACCAATATTGGGGGCAGTCTAAACGCAAGCAATGATTGCCACAGGCTTTTTTTTACTACTTAAAGGGGAGGTTCATTGATGCTGCAGCACTTCATTCTCAGCATTGCTGGCTGTGCAGCTGCCTCAACAACCATAGAGAAGAACGACAAGGAGAAGGAGCACTTATTTACAAATCCTGATGGCAGATCGCCGCCCCAGGGAGAGAGCCCGCAGGTTTTCTGATGAAGCTTTGGAGGCATTGATTTTAGCAGTGGACAGAAGGCGGGCGGTCCTGTACCCGGCAACTGGCAGGAGGCCCTCGCCACAAGTCTGCCAGACTATGTGGAGGGAGGTGGCACACCACGTCACGGGCAGCACTGTGCTCCCCAGGACCCACATCCAGTGCAGGAAGAAGTTTAATGACCTCACACGGGTGGTCATGGTGAGTGAAGGCTTCAACAAATGCAACATACCACCACCGTCTGTACCACAAGCTTCATACACAGCTCAGTGCACCACACCCCCAGCACTCGCCCACCAACTATCTCTACCCAGCAACGCTCACACAGTGACAGCTAATAAACTATGGCAGGCACAAGGGTCATTAGTTATTAGAATGCATGTGATATGTGTCATGTTTATGGATAAATTTATTAATTGTGTTTGGAATATTTTGTGGTCTCTCTCATTTCAGCTTTGTGCCCAGGAGGACGCTGTGATATGGCCTGTGACAGGGATGGTATTATGGGGATGTGGTGAGCAATGGGGATCTGGAGTTTCATTCATTCGAATAGGAGTCTGATGAGCTGATCACGGACCGCCCATCCGGATGGCTGATTGTCTGGCTGCCTCCTCCCTCCCTCCTGTTACTTGTCCTCCTCATCCTCCTCATCCTCCTCATCCTTTTCCTCCTCCTCTCCCTCGTCCTCCTCCTGAGGTGGTCCCGCAATCCCTGGTGACAAGCTCTGCGCCCTCAGGATGGCCAAGTTGTGGAGCCCTCCCACACCTCTCTCTGACCTCCCTTTAGCTGTCGAGGCCTGATAAACCCAGCCGGCTTGCGTTAAAGCTAGAAGAGAGATACAATCTTAGGCACGTAGCCTCATTAAAATATTTAAATGAGCGACCCACCTCTTGGGAGTGAGCTGGTTGCCCCCCACCACCCGCTCACCCCGTCCCGCCTCCCGTTAAAACCAGAAGTGGGCAGGTTCGAGGCGGGTTGGGTTCAGGTTTGAGATTTTTAAAATTTTAGCACCCCACCCAACCCAAACCCACTCATTTTTGAGGGTTATAATGGCTCGGGCTGGGAACACTACAGAAGAGCCGCAGCCCAGGTTGGCTGTGGTCTCTTCTGTAGTGTTCTCCGCCCGACAGATGGCAAGCTTGTCAATCAGGCTGGCATCCGGGCGGGGAACCTGTTTCAAAAAAAAACACACAGGCTGTGGAGTTAAAACTTCTCCTGACAAGAACTCTTCACCCCCGCTTTGAAATCCTGTTCCAGTAAATAGTGGGGCCGTTGACTCTCCTTGCTCAGGTTCACACATGAAGAATTTAAGTTTTGTTTTGAAGGGAGGCAAATTTACTGTAGGGTGAATGACAGCTTTTGGAAGAGGAAATATAAAGGAAGCAAACTTGAGGAAAAGTTGGAGGATAAAAAAATACAGGAATATGTAGGGTTAATAAAGCCAAGACAGTACAAAAGTGTTTTATCCTCTTGGTCTTCCATTTATTTGGAGAACATGAATGAATGTTAAAGAAAAATAATTCTTATAGAAATCAATTAATGGAAAAGCAATTTCTTTCTGTTTAAAGTGCTAAAGTAAGTCATGTGTAAATTTAAAGCCTAGAATGGAATTATCTATATTACACATAAGAGGAACAACACACATTTTACTAATATTGTGTTCTGTCTGGGACTTTATTGGAAACAATTTGCCCTCCCTCAGCAAAGCCTTATGGACTGAATGTTTTTGGTAGTACACTGTGTGCATCTTGTATTTCGGGAGTTGCACACAAACTGGAAAAAGTGTTTTCATGAGAAATGTAAGCTTTTGTAAGCTTGTAAATGTGCACATTGAGTGGGCAGAAGCTTGACTCATGTGTAGTTGGACAATCTAAAGGTGGCAGTTCTGGTGCTTATGGTGCTCTCAGCACTTAAACAGTGGGTCACGGCAAATGTGAAGCTGCAGCACTGGATTCTTCGGAAGCAAAGTGCACCAATTAAAATGGCAATACTTGATGACTCCTTAAAATAAGCATGTCTCAAGCCTTTTAATGTGGCAAACATGAAAGCAAAAAGGCATCCGCCCCTCGAGGCCTATGCTTTTCCGCCACACCCCAAAATTGAAAACTTGGCACTTCATCATGAGAAGTTATTTAAATTTGGCTTTTCATAAAACCAATATCTGTTCTTGAGCAGTTTTTTTTTAGCAGTGCTTATCTACCTACGCTTTCATGTTTTTTTCTGTTTTATTTCAAAAGTTAATGCAATCTCAATATTATTTGGTGCCCAGATTGGCAAATTAGTAATAATAATTTGCACAAAAAGTATTTGTGATTTATCAAATGGATTTTCTCGCATATTACTCGTTTTTTAAACTCTGAGGGGGAAAAATTCGGTTGCTTTGCGCCTCCCGTTAGTGCCCTAAGAGGGCGCTAATGGGGCGCAAAGCAACTAGCGCCCGGGCACGGCGCCACCAACACCTCCCGTGAAATTCAGCGGGAGGTTAGCGGCGGCGGTAACCGATAGCGCCCCGCGGCACTGTGCCGCCGGCAATGACGTAATCGCCGTGCGCAGCGCCCTGCTCGCACCCCGGCCGCGATCTTTGCGAGCGCCCCCTGACTTACCACCGGACGCTATGTCCGACGGGGTCAGGGGGGTCTACCTGCGGCCGGGGAGGTGCTATTTAAAGGCGAGGTGCGAGGCGGCAATTTTTGTTGCTGGCCGCCTGCCAGCACCTGCCTCCGCTCCCATCTCCGGCTTCCTTACCCGCGCCCCCGTGGAGTGCCAGCTGCGCTCCATGAGCCCGGCACTTCTCTTGAATGCCGGGCTCTTTTGCCGGCACTCCCGATCCCTGGGGGCCCAGCTGGGCCTCGGGTTGCGCTGCGCAAGTCCCCTCCCCTTTAAGAAGGGGAGGAAGGCCTGCAATACCGTGGCACATAGTGACGCGATATTCCCTCGCAGCGCCCCAAGAGGGAGGCGGGGCGCTTCCAGTAGCGTCGCGGGGGTGCTAATTTTTCCGGGGCACTAAAAGGGAGCGCTACTCAACTTTTAGCCCTGAATGTCTTCTCTGTGTCTAAATGCCAATTTAGTGCTAATTATTGCACAATTATGCTCATTGAGAAATCAAAGTAAAGAGCTAAAATCTATATTGCACGACACCATCAAAGGTAAAAAGATAGTTGAGATAAATTAGGAAGTATTAATTAGCAGATGTCTAACTTTGTTTCAAGATCTGAAGATAGTAGGAGGCAGGAAAGACTGAAGAAAGTTCAGACTTCGACGGATTTGAGGTCCTGGGTAGAATTAGACTGTGCAACTAATCAATATTTCTGAGTGGATGTGTAGGGAGGAGGAAGAGAATATTTGAAGTTTAGGAGGAATAAGAGAAAAGACTTCAGAGGAATGGAGCACTAAATAGAATAAAATAGAGAAAAATGAGAAACGATCTGGTGGAATGAAAGAGGTTGGAGGCTAGTGGTAAGATAGGAATCACTTATGCAATAATAAACAATTCTTTGTATCCTGTGTAGGATTGCAAGAGAGGTGCAAGATGCTGAAAGCTAGGATTAGAGTAGATAACTCCAGTTGAATGTTGAGTCCTACCACAGGTGCAAAGGGCCAAATGATCCTCCTCTTCTGTGTTCTAAACTCTATGGGGGTAATTTTAACCCCCCAAAATGGGTGGGTTTATGTCAGGTGGGAAGATAAAATTTAAAAAATTTCAAACTCGAATCCAACACACCTCGAACCCACCCACTTCCGATTTTAACGGAGGCGGGACGTGGGGGTGGGGGTGGAGGGGCGACCAATCTGCTCTCAGGAAAGGAGTCGGTCAGTAAACACTTTTAAGGAGTCTGCGTGCTTCCATTTTAACATGCTTTCTATTTTCAACTAATGTCGGCCGGATCAATTCCCCCCACAGTCCCGATGACATGTACTCAGTCCCATTAATTAGTCAATAGCACATTTCACAGCCCAATGAGCAAACAGTTGAGCCAAAGTGATTGTTACCATTTCATGTAAATATGTGATGAGTTTCACCAGTTATCAGACAGATTGTGAGGTGGGATGTCCATAGCAAGACGCAAGCCAGTACCAGCCAAAAGCGAAGGCTGTTGGTTAGCTGATAAACTGTAATATTTATTCTAGTTAATAGATTCCCTTAGACACAATTGTTCAGTTGCTAATATGATGAAATAAGGTCCTACTTTCATCTTTGAATATGCTATAATATTTATAATTGGGAAACTAATACAATCAAAGTAATTGTGTTTCACACATGGTACTAAGAATATTCCAGCTTCTATCAGTGACAATAATGACCACATACAAGTTCACATTGGCACACTGGTACTGAGTCCTTACATGGATTTCCAAGCATTGGAATCTTCTGGTCTCCATTGCAATACATCCACTGTCCAAACCTCAGAGTCCATGAAGGAGTTCCCAGTCCACTTGCCTGTTTTTCAAGCTGTTTGGACTCTGAGGATGAAGGGAGAAAACCTGAGACACAAACAAAATGGGGAATGATGCAACACGTTACATGGAAAGCTGCCATGACAATTCAGTATTCAAGTGGTTAAAGCAGAATTTTTCAAAGATGCTTTATCTCCTATTATGTTACTATACAAATCAAACCCACTGAATAGGCTTCATTATGATTGGCATTGTAAATAGTTGCTCTAAAATATTCTGGATTGACATCAGATGTATTCTTGTGTGATTTTCTGTGATTTTGCTTATTTTTCAGATATATATATATATCTGCCATGGCTATACCCAGACATCTGGCTCCTGGATGTTGAAGAAAAGCAGTGTTCCAATTCTTCTAGAGAAAGGGGATCAGTGCCAACGAGAAATACACAGTGAAAGAGCTTTGGGTAGAACATGCAGAAGAATTAACCCCTTTGAAGTAAGGAAGAGGTTTTTCTTATTTTTTTCAAGAGGATGATTTTTTTTTGGCTTTGAAAACCACGTGCCTTTCAGATGATATCTAAATTTTGAAGGCAGCTTATGAAATATAAGCAGAGAAATGTGTACTGTACTGCACAACCTTTCTTAATCTATTTTTTTCCCTATGTGTCCTTTCTTCCCTCATCAAATTTCTCCCCTCCTCCTTCTGATCTTCTGACTGGGGGCGATTTTCAAATGCCACTTGCCGGTTACTCACCTGAAAAAGGGGCGACTGAGAAAGAAAAATCAGGCAGGCACCTTGGACACCCAAGGCCACTAGATTCAATTTTCAGACATCCACCCAAAACAGGCAGAGGCTGTTTAAATATGGAAATTGGAGCCCCAGGACCCAGTCGGGCTGGGCGGAGTGGCCTAACCAGCAGTGCTTAAAGGGATCACTGGAGTCTGCTCCAAAAACAGCCTGGGAAATCTATTGGTGGGAATACATGTGGGGCCTGGAGGAGCAAGTGTGTTCCCCCAGGCCCCACAAACCTACAGTGACCCATTGTCAGACTGTTGTCACCACTCTCGCTATCCCCCCCCTGCCTCCGCCACCAGATCCAGTCTGCTCTATGCAGAAACTAGCCGACTTTCGGCCTTCCAAAACAACGAGCTGCAAGGGGCCTGCCCGTTTGGCACTCGCGGCTTGCTGGTTAAATTCAGATAAGACCCGAACCTGAAAATGGTTTTGGCCTCCCGATGGTGGCTTTGGACAGGTGCCATGGATGCATCGCTGACTTTGTGCCCTTTCTGGGCTGAAGTTAAAAATGACCTCCATTGTCTCTTTGCTGAGATACAGTTCCATGGACACTTTGAATATGAAACCAAGTGTCCATTATTTAATGTGGGAGCCACAAAAGTAAATGTTGGCAGATCGTCCAACTGTAGAGGCATCCAATATCCACATAGCGTTTTACCAACAGCGGATGGTATATAGCAGTCGAGATCGTAGGTGATGTCAATTTTTAAGGTCAAATTTTACTTGCGTGTGCAAGCTGTATGTGTGAAGCAATCAGGTGAAATTTTCTTAATTGCTGTGATAAGCTTCATTGTTTGTCAAATGTTCCTCCAATGTAAATTGTACATTCGAATGCAATATCAATTTTGCCTGAAAATCTGTACTTCAAGATCAAGAAGTTAAAAGTTGGAGTATAAAACACTTCAGAAGTTCTCTCTGAATTCTATTACATGATCAGATGAAGGACTCCAGTTCTTGTTTGAGCTGATACAGTGCAATACATTACGGTACAATACATTAAAATCAAAAGTGGTATGTAAATATGAAACATTCTGTTTACTGGCTTCATGTTGCCAGAAATCAGGATTTTGTTCAGTGAACCATCACTAACCATTATATTGCTTCAGAAGTAATTCTTGCGCAGAGTAATTGTCCCATTGTAGACTTGTTTATCGTATGCACAGTAAGATATTTGTACGTTTTTAGTATTTGCTGATCTTTTGTGCTTCATTTTCTAATTATAATAATTGTAAATGCATTAATTGATTTAATCTGTCAAGCATATGGCTCAGTTTAATCTGTCCCATTCCATAATGAGTTGAGTAGGGTAATGTGAGACGACTTTAAATCCAGCAAGCAATAATAACTTGTATTTATATAGCGCCTTTAACGTAATAAAACATCCCAAGGTGCTTCACCGGAGAATTATCAAACAAAATTTGACACCGAGCCATATAAGAAGATATTAGGACAGATGCTTGGTCAGAGAGGTAGGTTTTAAGGAGCGTCTTAAAGGAGGAAAGAGAGGTAGAGAGGCGGAGTGGTTTAGAGAGGGAATTCCAGAGCTTAGGGCCTAGGCAGCTGAAGGCACGGCTGCCAATAGTGGAGTGATTAAATTTGGAGGTGCTCAAGAGGCCAGAGATAGGGAGGGGCAAGGCCATGGAGGGATTTGAAATCAAGGATGAGAATTTTACAATTAACTGGGAGCCAATGTAGGTCAGTAAGCACAGGGGTGATGGGTGAGCAGGACTTGGTGTGAGTTAGGACATGGACAGCAGAGTTTTAGATGACTTCAAGTTTATGGAGGGTAGAAAATGGGAGGCCGACCAGGAGAGCATTGGAATAGTCAAGTCTAGAGGTAACAAAAGCATGGATGAGGGTTTCAGCAGCAGATGAGCTGAGGCAGGGGCGGAGTCAGGCGATGTTACGTAGGTGGAAATAGGCGGTCTTAGAGATGGTGTGGATATATGGTCGGAAGCTCATTTCGGGGGTCAAATATGACATCAAGGTTGCGAACAGTCTGGTTCAGCCTTAGTCAGTTGCCGGGGAGCGGCAAGGAGTTGGTGGCTAGGGAACAGTTTGTGGTGGGGACCGAAGACAATGGCTTCGGTCTTCCTAATATTTAGTTGGAGGAAATTTCTGCTCATCCTGCACTGAATGTCGGACAAGCAGTCTGACAATTTAGAGACAGTGGAGGGGTCAAGAGAGGTGATGGTACGGTAGAGCTGGGTGTCTTCAGCGTATATGTGGAAACTGACGCTGTGTTTTCGGATGATGTTGCTGAGGGCAGTATGTTGATGAGAAACAGGAGGGTGTCAAGGATAAATCCTTGGGGGGACACCAGAGATAACAGAGCGGGAGTGGGAAGAGAAGCCATTGCAGGTGATTGACTGGCTACGACTGGATAGATAAGAATGGAACCAGACAAGTGCAGTCCCACCCAGCTGGACGATGGTGGAGAGGCGTTGGAGGAGGCTGGTGTGGTCAACCATGTCAAAGGCTGAAGACAGGTCGAGAAAAACAAGGAGGGATAGTTTAGCATTGTGATGGTCACATAGGATGTCATTTGTGACTTTGATAAGAGCCGTTTTTGTACTGTGGCAGGGGCAGAAACCTGATTGGAGGGATTCAAACATGGAGTTCCAGGAAAGATGGGCATGAATTTGGGAGGCGACAGCACGTTCAAGGCCTTTGGAGATGGGGTGGTAGTTTGCCAGGACGGAGGGGGTCAAGAGTTTGTTTTTTGAGGGAGGGACGATAACGGCAGATTTGAAGGAAATGGGGACAGTACCCGAGGAAAGAAAATTGTTAACAATATCAGCTACCATGGGAGCCAGGAAGGGAAGTTGGGTGGTCAGCAGTTTAGTGGGAATAGGTTCGAGGGAGCAAGGTGAGCTCGGAGAGAGCATGAGGAGAGATAGAAGAAAACCTAGAGAAAGATGAGCGAGTTCAGGGATGCGGGGTGGGGGGGAACTTTAGAGGATGTATGGTCCAGTGGGCTAGGGCAAGGGAGGGATGCGGCAGGGTGAGAGAGAGTAATGGCTTTAATGAGGACTAGGACATCAAAAGTGGAGGTGAGGATGTGGTTGAGCAGATCGGTAGAGCAGAGCTCGAATTACAGTATGCTGACGATGCTTGCGTCTGCACATACTCTGAGGCCGAACTCCAAACCATTGTCAACACCGTCACCGAAGCATAGGAGAGCATGGGCCTTACACTAAACATCCGTAAGACAAAGGTCCTCTACCAACCTGCCCCTGCCACACAGTACTGCTCCCCAATTATCAAAATCTGTGACGAGGCCTTGAACAACGTGGACCACTTTCCATACCTCTGGAGCCTACTGTCAACAAGGGCAGACGTCAATGACGAAGTTCAACACCACCTTCAGTGTGCCAGTGCAGCCTTCGGTCGCCTGAGGAAGAGAGTGTTTGAAGACCAGGACCTCAAACCCGGCACCAAGCTCATGGTCTACAGAGCAGCAGTGATACCCGCCCTCCTGTATGCTTCAGAGACATGGACATGTACAGTAGGCACCTCAAAGCACTGGAGAGGTACCACCAACGCTGCCTCCGCAAGATCCTGCAAATCCATTGGCAGGATAGGCACACCAACGTCAGTGTTCTTGCTCAGGCCAACATCACCAGCATCGAAGTTTTGATCCCGCTAGATCAGCTCCGCATGCCTGATACGAGACTCCCAAAACAAGCGCTCTACTTGGAGCTCCGACACGGCAAGAGAGCCCCAGGTGGGCAGAGGAAACACTTCAAGGACACCCTCAAAGCCTCCTTAAAAAAGTGCAACATCCCCACCGACACCTGGGAATCCCTGGCCCATGACTGCACAAAGTGGAGGAGAAGCATCCGGGAAGGCACCGAACACCTCGAGTCTCTTCGCTGGGAGCAAGCGGAAGCCAAGCGCAAACAGCGGAAGGAGTGCACGTTAACCCAAGCACCCCACCCACCCGCCCCTTCAACCACCGTCTGCCCCACCTGTGACAGAGACTGTAGGTCCCGCATTGGACTCATCAGTCACCTGAGAACTCATTTTTAGTGTAGAAGCAAGTCATCCTCGATTCCGAGGGATTGCCTAAGAGAGAGAGAGAGCTGCAGAAATGTCGTGTTGAATGGATGTCCCACATCATAAGTGGCTCTTAAGTCCCAAGTCCTGTAGCCCATCAACAGTATTTTGATCATTCAAAACACAATCAACTCCTATCACATCGAAAAAGAAAAACTGTGGAAGTTGAAGATGTGAAACAAAAATAGAAAATGCCAGAAATGTGCAGCAGGTTGATCAGCACCAAATGAAAAAGATGGATTAGCATTTCAGGTCTATCCTTTCATTGTAAAATCTAGTACTCCTGTTTGTTTCTGCTCCACATTTCAATGATAAATACAACACGCTAGTGGATTGTAGTCCTTATTACTTGAAGGTGACCACCCTCATTGCCCTGATGATGTTTGAGGCCAATACGAGAGAACAAGCTCTCTCACACATTTCACAGACCCAATCAGTACACCTGAGGTCGACAGGTTGTTTATGTTTCTGAGGTGGCCACTATTTTTTCAGGCGATCAAGGTGCAGGTCCTTCTACCAGCTGATGCCGTGATGTATCACTAATCATTAGTGTGTGCTATCAGCTGCAAGCTGTTGACATTGATATTACATAGCTTGAGATTCTGCTCGAGTGTGTTCTTAGCTCCTTTTCACTTTCCACAGTGCATCCGCTTGCCCTTTTCCAGCTCACTAATGCAGGATCCTTTTTGGCATTTGGAGTATTCAACGCTGAAGATTCTCTGACCAGTGCAGCTGTGGTCATAACAGCATAAGTTCAATATTGATGGTCTTGGAGCACTTAAGGATCTTGCACTTGGTACTTTTGTCCTGATACTTGATGTGCAGGTGTTTCAAGGTGGAACATTTCAAACTGGTGAATGTGACCGTGGTGACAAGTCCAGGTCTCGCATCCATATAGTCTTCTCCCCTTTCAGGTTTGCTCTCAGCATCATTCTAAGATATTTCCAGGCCTGACTTTTCATTCTTCTGAATGCGGAACTAGCTTTCCTGAAATAGGAGTTGATTGTCCATCAGCACATCATTTGACAACACTCTACTCCAGTAAATGAACAGTTGACAACATTGAGATCATATTGGCAATGGTGATAGTTACTTTGATGGCACATTCCCAACCTCTATCTATTTTCACATGGGCTGATCAATGAAGCACACATCTCTTGCGTAACACTCAAAGTCCTGGGCAGTCAATAACCTTACTCCAGTGAAAGTAAAACATATACGGATAAACTTAGATTGTTAACGGGTTTTGGAGAAAACAAAACATTAATATACATTAACTAAGCAACTGCACCAGATGGTCCAAAGCACATTATTATATTTGTTTTTGTTAATTTTCATGAAATATGCTCATTACTGGTATCCTATGGTATTTTTAAATTCTCCCAGCTGCAGCTTAGGTTATTGTGCACCATGCTCAATAAATCCAGTAATGATTTTTACGTATTCAAAAATTCAGTTTAAATGAAGCATATAGGTAAACAGCACAATTTAGCAGCAAGTGGTTAATTCCTCTGAATAACGTGAATATTGCTGCAGCAATCCAGCGATAAATATGAATCAAGAACTTAGTGTGCATTCCTTTTACATACTGTCCTAATATCATCATGTAACAGCAAAAAGACAAGAGATCTAAAACAATCTTTTTAATTGATTTTTCAGCTAATTGCAAAATGTGGGGAAAATTATGCAATGTTCTGAACACAATTGGTGTTTTGTAATATCGATGTGACGACAGCTATCTGTGTACAGGAAACTTTCGTTTATCCGGCACCCAAATATCCGGAATTCTCACTTAACCGGCAAAAATCATCCTCTGAAAACTCCTCTCAAATAACCGGCAATGTTGCCGAGTCGCAGTTGAGTCTCCGCGAACGCCGAGTGCTCCGAAAACTCCTCTCAAATAACCGGCAATGTTGCCGATCCCGAGTCCGAGTCCGCGAACGCCGATTTAGTCAGTAGGGGTACTTTTCAAAAGTGCCACTACTCGGCCTCCTGGCGCTGTCGGAAGTCCGAAACACTGCAGTAGCAGGAGTTGATTCTCCCGCACTGCCTGGAGTCTCTTTGTTAAAAATAGCCTCGGTAGATATAACTCTCCGTTATCCGGTACTTTCGATAAACCGGCACCACGCCAGTCCCGTCGATGCCGGATAAACGAAAGTTTCCTGTACTAGCGTAAGGTTTCAATAAAAGAGTCAACCAGAGAACTCTGAACATGTCTAGTAAGTGTTTTAAATAGCTTTTATTTCCCTGGCTCCTCCTACCCTATCTTACGAAGTGTCTGTCTGTTCTATTTATACTAATGTTACTAGCATTTTTTGAAGTCCATAATCTCCATCAACGTCTTACACCAGGGCCACTCAAGAATTCTATTCCATACTATACCCCCGAATGATGAGATGTGAGTCTGAACTTGTGACTTGACACAGTCGACTCCTGATTTCAATCATGCCACTGTGAGCATTTGCCAAGTGCAGGTTGGACTTCTCACATGGAGGGAAACAAAAACTGTAGGACCAATAGCTGTATTAAGGAGTTACACTTTAATATATCGGCCCAGAAATTGGATTTCGATGGTTGCCGCAGGGGTAAGGATCCCCCGCGATATCGCACTCCACGCCTACCTTTATGGTTTTGGCCCACACGAACTTCAGTTCCTGGGCCTCTCCCTGGTGCCGGCGCGCAGTGTGTGCGTGTCCCAGAGGCGCAGTTAGTTCGATGCTACCTCTGGAATCACGTGGGCCAGTTAGAGCCAATGGCAGCACACCATCTTTCATTCATAGTTTTGACAGGAAGAGCTGTCAAAACTATGAATACAACAAGCCCCCAAAAGAACAGCTAAACCTCAATTAAATTTAAAAAAAAAGCCATCACATTAATAAAATAACTATAGTTAAATAAATTAACCACTTTAAACAAAAATTTAAATTTTTGAAAAAATTTAAATTCTTTTTAAAAGTTATAAAAATAAACTTACCTTTCTTTAAAGTCTCTAAAAAAGATAAACCTGTTGAAAAAAAATTAAAATAATACTTAATTAACTACTTACCTTGTTAAAAGGGGGTCCTACGCCTGCTTTCTTTATGTGTAAAATCTTCAACACTTACCTGCGCGTTCAAACCTGAAAAAAAAACGAAGTGCGCTGCGTGCGCACAACCTGTAGTGCGCACGCGGTTCACTTAGGAACCGCCCCCTTCGCAATACCCGAAGTGCCGGTTTCCCGCGCATGCACAGTGCATGCAGGAAACCGGCACTTCGGGACCTAATACGCGAGAGTACACAGTGCGTAATCTCCCGTATTAGGTCTAATTTTCGGGCCATCACTTTCACTTGCTGTATGGAAAGTGGAATAATCCTGCCTTATCATAATGGTTCATTGCCTATTGGTGCTGGAGAATAAGAAAAGGAAGAGTAACAGCATTGAACCTCTGGTCAGTTAGCATCCCAGGACTGATGATGCAGTGAATGGAGGCCGAGAGAAATACAGTCTATTCTTAATTCAAAGTTGCTTAGTTCAAATTATCTGTTAATTGAAATTATGCAAAAAATTCCTCTTGCGTTGTTCAAATCGAATTTGAACATAGAAACATAGAAGATAGGAGCAGGAGTGGGCCATTCGGCCCCTTGAGCCTGCTCCGCCATTCAATGCGATCATGGCTGATCATCCAAATTCAGTACCCTGTCCCTGCTTTCTCCCCATATCCCTTGATCCCCTTAGCCTTAAGAAATATATCTAACTCCTTCTTGAATATATTTAATGAATTGGCCTCAACTGCCTTCTGTGGTAGAGAATTCCACAGGTTCACCACTCTCTGGGTGAAGAAATTCCTCCTCATCTCAGTCCTAAATGGCTTACCCCTTATCCTTAGACTGTGACCCCTGGTTCTGGACTCCCCCACCATCGGGAACAGCCTTCCTGCATCTAGTCTGTCTAGTCCTGTTAGAATTTTATAAGTTTCAATGAGATCCCCTCTCATTCTTCTAAACTCTAGCAAATATAAGCCTAATCGACCCAATCTCTCCTCATACGTCATTCCTGCCATCCCAGGTATCAGTCTGGTGAATCTTCGCTGCACTCCCTCCATGGCAAGAACATCCTTCCTCAGATAAGGTGACCAAAACTGCACACAATACTCAAGGTGTGGTCTCACCAAGGCCCTGTACAACTGCAGCAAGACATCCTTGCTCCTGTACTCGAATCCTCTCGCTATGAAGGCCAACATACCATTTGCCTTCTTAACCGCCTGCTGCACCTGCATGCTTACCTTCCGTGACTGGTGCACAAGGACATCCAGGTCTTGTTGCACTTCCCCTTTTCCCAATCTATTGCCGTTCAGATAATAATCTGTCTTCCTGTTTTTGCCACCAAAGTGGATAACCTCGCATTTATCCACATTATACTGGCATCTGCCATACATCTGCCCAATCACCCAACCTGTCCAAATTATACTGGAGTTTCTCTGCATCCTCCTCACAGCACACACGCCCACCCAGCTTTGTGTCGTCTGCAAACTTGGAGATATTACATCTAGTTCCCTCGTCTAGATCATTAATATATATTGTGAATAACTGGGGTCCTAGCACCGATCCCTGCGGTACCCCACTAGTCACTGCCTGTCACTCGGAAAAAGACCCGTTTATTCCAACTCTTTGCTTCCTGTCTGCCAACCAGTTTTCTATCCAAGTCAGTACCTTACCCCCAATCCCATGTGCTTTAACTTTGCACGCTAATCTCTTATGCGGGACCTTATCGAAAGCCTTCTGAAAGTCCAAATACACCACATCCACTGGTTCTTCCTTATCTATTCTACCAGTTACATCCTCAAAAAATTCCAGTAGATTAGTCAAGCATGATTTACCTTTTGTAAATCCATGTTGATGTTGTCCGATCCTGTCACTGTTTTCCAAGTGCTCTGCTATTACATCTTTCATAATGGACTCTAGCATTTTCCCCACTACCGATGTCAGGCTTACCGGTCTATAATTCCCCATTTTCTCTCGACCACCATTTTTAAATAGTGCGGTTACATTAGCTACCCTCCAATCCATGGGAACTGTTCCAGAGTCTATAGAATTTTGGAAGATGACCAGCAATGCATCTACTATTTCTAGGGCCACTTCCTTAAGTACCCTAGGATGTAGATTATCAGGCCCTGAGGATTTATCGGCCTTCAATCCCATCAATTTCCCGAACACCATTTCCCTACAAATACTGATTTCATTCAGTTCCTCCCTTTCATCAGACCGTATGTTCCCCGACATCTGGATAATTCAGGTTTTTCAATCAAAAAGTGACTTTGAATTAACAGAAGATTGAATAGAGCAAAAAAAAATCTACTGAGGACTGTAGATGAATGGGGAATGGTTACAAATGTCTCCTAGGCCACATTGAAGTCATTAAAAAGGAAAATGAGCTAGGATCGCGAGTGACAATCTTTTGTTTATGTTGATGTGGTGGATGCCTGGCTGGCTCTGGCAGTACATTTTTGGGGACAGCATGAGGAAAATTGTGGCAACACATTGGCCCGCAAAGTAGTACAAAGCTCACAATTTAAGTTGCTGAATAGATGATGTTGAACCACTGTAGTGGTGCTGAGCTATACAAACACAGTATTATGCCTGTAAGCAATGAGCCTGTGACTTCATTACACCCATATGTTCTCTTCAATCATGCAAATAAAGTGGTAAAGAAAGAAAGAGAACCACATAGGCCTATTTAAGGAAATATATTTCATGATTAAGTAACCAATCAGCCAAACTGGTTCAGTGCTACTTATTCTATTTTTGGACTGTTGTCTTTACTGTTATGATTATATATGTGCAAATAACTGAATAATGTAACATCTTACAAAAGCAGACCACCTTACTTAAAGGAATCATGTCATTACTAGTAAGCTAGGTATTTTGCTGAGATACTATTAGGCAATTTACTGGTAGGTTCTTTTCATCTCTAGGATCAGTACTTGAATCCAGACCACACTGATGAGATGAAGGACTCTTCTTTTTGCAGCCTAAATTAAATTAGTTTGGGCAGTCTTAATTTAAGTCTTAACATTCCTAATGAGACACAATAAAAAAAAAACCTCCCCATAATTTGATGCTAATTGGTGCTAAACTGGCAATTTAAACCTAAGCAACTCTTAGGGTGACTGTTGTCAGAAGTGTAATGTCACACTTGTGCAGTACAACAGGGTGAGACAGCTCTGCTGTTGGGGTTAAAGCAGATTAATAGGGCAGAAAAGAGAGAGAAATGCTCCATATCTAACCTTTGCTATACATGACTTGGGAATAGCTTATATTGACTGGGGAGTTTCAGGTAAACATATTCTCCATTCTCCAGCAATGGCATCCCTCACCTTTATGTATACATAATTCAAGGAGAATGCAAGGTTTTTAGCTTATCAATGTACAATAGTCTTTCATTGTAGATTAAAGTAACATCACCTGCAATATTTTGTTATTGTAGTAGAATTCATTTAAAAAACTAATCTTCTGTAAAAAAAATTGCAAAGAAGAACACGTTTTCTGCCAATAATGCCTAATGTGATGTAGAAAAAAGCATGAGTAGTACTGCAAGAATGCTAGAAATGATAGACAGTAATTTTGAGCATTTATGAGATTATAAGAACCTCAGAAGTATTTTATGGCTTCATTATACTCTCCCATATATTAAACAAATCTCTTTTGTGATTTCCCTCTGTACATAAACTCTTTGGCTACATGCTTTCTAAGCACACAGTGAAGCTCATTGTGCACAATTTGAACTATCTATATCTACACCAGTTGATGAGAAAGATGGGGATTTTACATTATTACAACAATATTCTCAACGCAAGTTAAGAAGAGATTTTACTGGCATAATATATTGTGAATTGCTAGCAATTTGGAACTGTAAATAAAGTTAAAGAAATCACCACATGATATTTACCAAATGATTGGGTGGATCTATGTTGGACAACACCACAATGGATAAGACATGATTAACGGGGCAGTATTTTTTTTGTTGGAAGAGGACCTCTATACTCATTCCAGTGCCTGAGTTTCTAAGTGATTTGTTCAGTGTGGCACTGAGCTGTGCGGAACAGGAAGGTGCCAAAATCCGATCTCTGGTCTAGACTGAGTTCGGGCAGTTGTAGGAATGCTACAATCTATGTTAGCATCCCTGGGCTACGAAGGGAAAATATCAGCCAGGTTTCCTGCTTCTGATTGGTATCCAGTGATTCCTGCTGGAAAATACACACGTGTGGATTTGTGGTGAGGACAGAGTCGCGAACCTCTCTGCCAACATTCAATGTCAATTTAAAATTGGCTGATTAGGTGAGCTGTTGGAGGGTGACCATGGCACCACCATACCCTGGCATGTATACACAATTTGTGGAGGAAATGAGCTTGATGGACTAAGAGGCCTTTTTCTCATTCCATATGTTCTTATGTTCTTAATTCATAATAGTCTCGGAATAAATGAATCTAAATTAGAATCTTGCTGTACATTGGGTTTTGCTGTTGAGGTGCTAAATGTTAAGCCTATGCTGCAGATATGCCAAGTATGCCCCATAGCAATCCGAAATATAGTGCCCATCTTCATTTTATAACAAATTTAATCCTATCCCTTGGGTATTGATGTTCTAAGTGGACAGATGGTAATTAATTTTTGTTTCCACTCATTACAAGTCCATGCCAAAGTAATTAATAAAATTAGCGATATGAAACATTGAGACCATGTTACCTCGGACTAGATAAATTACTTAGAGGTGAATTTGATCAGTTTTGTTCCAATAAAAGTTAAATGCAAATCATAAAATGATATAGGATCAAGTACTAATTCAGGCAGCCCCACGGTAAAGCACATTAGTGTATCAATGCCAGAAGTCACAGAGAGGTGGGGTCGTATGTCACCTCTGATTCCCTACACATGAAGAATTCCTGGTCTAAGACAGGATGTTTTACACAAATCAGTAGATATAACACAAATCACAATCGTTACATTTTGTCTTGTATAAATAATTAGCAATTTGCAGTATATTGATTTTTCTCTTCCTGATTGATCTGATCGGATCTGATTTTCAACAATACTTTAGTAGTAATATTTTGAAATGACACCCAACATCATCAAAGATGGGGGGCAGCAAATGGGGGGATAACTGGATCACAGTTTAACGGCTACTCCTGCACTCCATGTGATGGCTGATTCAAGAGTGACTCTTTTAGAGGCCTGGAGACAAACTGGTGTTGAAGTTCCTCCATGTGCCTTTTTTAATCACACGGGTTAACATTTTCACATCAAATTCTTGTTTGCAATATTTTAGCAGTCATTTATTGATGAACCAAAAATGTGTGGGTTAGGTTGATTTGGCTATGATAAATTGACCCTTAGTGTTAGGGGGGATTAAATATGTGGGGTTATGGGGATAGGATGGGATATGTTAGGGGGAATTAAATACGTGGGGTTACGGGGGTAGGGTGGGATATGTGTACTGTGGGGATTAAAGCAGGGACAGGGTACTGGATTTGGATGATCAGCCATGATCGTATTGAATGGCGGAGCAGGCTCGACGGGCCGAATGGCCTACTCCTGCTCCTAGATTCTATGTTTCTATGTTTCTATGAACAGTAAATGGATTCATGGCTTTGTTAAATGGCACATCAGAGTAGCGCACAGAGGAATTTCAACTCCATTTAAATGCCTTGTCAGGGAATATTGTCTGCCATGGTCTGTAAAGAGTCTAAGGAGAACAGGAAACGACGTGATAATTCAAAGTCCCTATTAAAAAAGTTAAAGTGGAATTGTTCATACAGGTGCTTTATGATCAGCTGTTTATGCCTTTGCAGGAGTCTTGCTAAAAATGACAAGGTTGTACAAAAATGAAGCAAATTTGATTAGATTAGCCGGTGCATCAAAGTGGCATTTCATACAGATACAGAATATTTGAATCTAAATATGAGGGAAGAGCTAAGAGTCCTTTAACTTCTTGATTTTAGGGACCCATACTCTTCGTAAGAACTTTTACTGCACTCTCCAGCCCAGTTTACTTGTGCAAGTGTTTCTGCCACTGTTTCAAAACAATGATACACTTTGTAGCAACAATCAGTGCTTCAGAAGAAAGTTAAAAGTAATACTTAAAAGAATCATTAATAATACATTTTTATTGACATGACAAGACAATGGTTTATGAACCTGTCTTTCAACAAGGCCCGTTCAGCAAACACATTAGTAAGTCATTTACATGCAATCAGAGATCATATTTAAAGTCAATTACAATACTGACAGGCCACCAATGCCATTATATTTTACTCTTGAGTGACAGCGGTGTGAAATCTGCAGGAAAATAGTGATTGCCATTGATTTTAATAGCAGGCGGAATTATGATAATTACCTTCTACAAAAGCGAAATCCTGTGGATGCTGGAAATCGGAAATAAAAACAGAAAATGATGGAAATTTTACGAAGGGGAAGTCATGTTTGACAAATTTGCTGGAGTTCTTTGAGGAAGTAACATATAGAGTGGATAAAGGGGAACCAGTGGACGTAGTGTATTTAGACTTCCAAAAGGCATTTGACAAGGTGCCACACAAAAGATTATTGCTTAAGGTAAAAAATCACGGGATTGGGGGTAATATTCTGGCATGGATAGAGGATTGGCTATCTAACAGAAAGCAAAGAGTTGGGATAAATGGTTCATTCTCAGACTGGCAATCAGTAACTAGTGGTGTTCCACAGGGGTCAGTGCTGGGTCCCCAACTCTTCACAATCTATATTAACGATTTGGAGGAAGGGACCAAGTGTAACATATCAAAATTTGCAGATGATACAAAGATGGGAGGGAAAGTAGTGAGTGAGGAGGACATAAAAAACCTGCAAGGGGACATAGACAGGCTAAGTAAGTGGGCAGAGATTTGGCAGATGGAATACAACACTGGAAAGTGTGAGGTGATGCACTTTGGCAGGAAAAATCCTAGAGCAATTTATTATCTTAATGGCAAGAAACTGGAGAGTACTGAAGTGCAAAGGGATCTGGGGGTCCTGGTGCACGAAACTCAAAAGGTTAGTATGCAGGTGCAGCAAGTGATTAAGAAGGCAAATGGAATGTTGGCTTTCATTGCTAGGGGGATAGAATATAAAAATAGGGAGGTATTGCTTCAGTTGTACAAGGTATTGGTGAGACCGCACCTGGAATACTGCATACAGTTTTGGTGTCCTTACTTAAGGAAAGACATCCTTGCTCTCGAGGCAGTGCAAAAAAGGTTCACTCGGTTAATCCCGGGGATGAGGGGGTGGTCATATGAGGAGAGGTTGGGTAGATTGGGACTCTACTCATTGGAGTTCAGAAGAATGAGAGGCGATCTTATTGAAACATATAAGATTGTGAAGGGGTTGGATCGGGTGGATGCGGGGAGGATGTTCCCGATGACGGGTGAGACGAGAACTAGGGGACATAGTCTTAGAATAAGGGGCTGCTCTTTCAAAACTGAGATGAGGAGGAACTACTTCACTCAGAGGGTGGTAGGTCCATGGAATATGCTGCCACAAAAAGCTGTAGAAGCTACAACATTAATTAAATTTAAAACAGAAATAGACAGTTTCCTAGAAGTAAAGGGCATTAAGGGTTACGGGGAGCGGGCAGGAATTTGGACATGAGTCTAGGTTCGGATCGGTCATGGCCCTGTGGGTAGTGGAGCGGGCCCAGGGACTGTGTAGCCTGATTCTGCTCCTATTTCGTGTGTGCAATTCTGTTAGATGCAGGAGATGGTTCTGTGATAGATAGTAGATTGGCGGTTAGGATCAGATCAGCCATGATCTTATTGAATGGCGGAGCAGGCTCGAGGGGCCGATTGGCCTACTCCTGCTCCTATTTCTTATGTTCTTATGTTCTTATGAAATATTCAGCAGGTCAGGTAGCATCTGTGGAGATAGAAACAGAGTTAACGTTTCAGGTCGATGACCTTTCGTCAGAATTATCTTTTAACTGTTTTCGGCGAGGGTAATGGTGGAGCAGCGCAGAAGTCCCAGGAAAATATGGAGTAACATAATTAATGGTGCAAGTCACTTACTCCGTAATATCTTCTTTATTCAAGAGTCCCCACATCGTACATGCGTCATTATGAGGACACAAGTCTCCAGGAAAATCAGGGTCAATATTCAAACGTAACTTTACTTCAGAATCCAGAGAGCGGAATATTACAATTGGAGCGAAATACGTAGGTTGTCTTTCAAACATGACACACATCCATAATTATCATGTAAATTAGATCCAGGTTTCATGCCAGTAGTAACTTGTATTGGCAGCAAACACAAAAAAAAAGCATGGGTTTCTGTGTGCTTTTCTATGCAGCTGTACCTGTCTTTGTGTGTGTGTGTGTGTGTGTGTGTGTGTAAGGTATCTTTGTTTATGCATCCGTCTCTTTGTTGTGTGTTTGTGTCTCTATTGTATGTGTTTGAACTAATAAAATTATTGCTTTATTTTTAAATCGATTGCAAAATATCAAATTGTCTTGCAAAGCTGGGGAAAAGTCAAAATTCTTCTTTTTAGACCGTTTTATACTTTCTGTCCTCGTTTGAAATCGTCTTGTTTAAAAACAACACAAAATACAATTTTCTCAGCCACCTCCCCGCCCCCGAAATGAAGCTCAAAAATCTCATTGCTGAAATAAAGCGAGTAATAAAAACTTGTAGAATAACACACCCAAGTTCCCCACAGGTACAAAGAGCTTTGAGTATGCTGAATAGTTGCAGTTTACAATCCTCAACAGATGTATTGGCTCCTGTGGTAGTTATCAGTGTTGTTACATCAACCACTGTGAGAATAACATTGAAAGGCTGGTGATCCCTTTAAAAATACAATTTAGGTTTGGTAGGAATATGAAAGCTAGCAGTGGGTAACATCACAATAGCGATGCGCTGCTGTGAAGCTGATAAGAGCCCTCCTTACCTTTAGCCTAGCAGCTTTCAATTCCTTTCAGATCTCCTTTTGGGCTGAATGCCATATGTTAGCAGAAAGGAAGCATGGCCTCTTCTAGTTGTGGTCTTATGAAACTTGCATGCCCATGAATATCCCGCTTTAATGAGGCTGAACCTGGATCGCTGGCAAATCCCACAATAAAATCTGTCTGATTGAACACTGTAAATGTCACCAGCAGTGACAATCAAGTGAAGAATAATAAACAGCATTACTTAGTAAGTGGTGTTTTCACCGGGGATTCTCCATTTGAAATTGTTTTTTATTAAAAGGGAAAAAAGAATGATTTTTTTTTTCTCTTGGTGTTTTCCAAACAGCTTTGCCACCCATTTCTACCATCAAAAATGAATGTTGGAAATCTGTAACTTATGCCCGCAATGGAAGATTTTTTTGGTGCCACACAAGCACTGCTATTTCCAGGTGTCACTTTACTGACAGCACAAATGTGGAAGACATTTGACACATCCTGTCCTGTCCATTTATTTTCTCGCTTTTCCTTGGCCTGGATTTTGCTGTATTGATAATGGCAAGTCTTTCAGCATCGCTGTTATTACAGGGTAAAACTGACAGCAACTTCTGGCATCTGCATATGTGCAGTTAAACGTGGAAATCCAGTAGTTGCTGTGGGTGATACCCTGCTCCTCCACAGTTTGCACTGTTGCAGTCTTCACTGATGGAACCTACACAGAGATCACTGTAATGGTGTGAACTTTGGGTAATCACCCACTATTCTTGCACTAAAGACAGATGAAAAAGTTAGCTCTTGTGCAATCATGAGTAACTGAGCTGATAATGGTGTAATAAGTGATAATTACTGCTGAATAACCTGTCTGGCACTGAAAAATTAATTTTACAAGTGTGGAGTCTCATTCCCTCAGAAGAAAATTAATGTTGCAGATTTTAAAAAATATATATATTTTTCTTTTTTAGTTTTTCTGTTTTTCTGTTGTGTCTCTCCCTTAACCCCATGTGTATCTCCCAGTCTTTATTTTGCTTCCTGTACAACGATTTAAATATAATTTATATTTCCTGTTTTTTACTTCCTGCTTTGCAGTCTGCGTGTCTGTGAGGATTCTTCAATCTGATTGGTTGAAGAGCCTCCCTGCTGCTTCCCCTGCTCACAGACACCACAGATCCCCTGTAGAGGGTGCCGCACTGGTTCAGATGCCCGAAAACTAGAAATCTTTGCTGACAAGCCCGCGAAAAGTCTCTGGGCAACTGTATGCGAGAAGCACGGCAAAAGCCATTTCTTCGCCGTTCGCAGCAAAATCCGGGCCATAGTGTTTTACATATATTTAAAAACTACTATTTAAAACTTTTTTTATTGCAAGAAAAAAGCATCTATTTTTTTGTGTAACAACAACCTGAGAACCACATGGAAGATAATTCTTACCAAAGAGATTGTTTTCCCAAAAAATTCACAATAATGTATATTATTTTAGAGTTCAACTCTTTTGAGCCCTGTGCTGGCGCACTGCTTTAGCATTCAGTGCTGTGAAATCCCATGTGACGTAGGAAGGGTACTTTTAACTATGGAGAAGCAACACTCTGAATAAGGCTTTATAATATCAGCCGAGCTCAGCAAGTGCCATTTTTACTGTTAGGTCAAAAAGCTGGGGTTTAAGCTGTACACCAGGGCTGGGCACATGAACTAGACTAACACTCCAGTGTAGTACTGAGGGAGTGCTGCATTGTCAACAGCGCTGTCCTTTTTATGAGTTGTTAAATTGAGGTCCTCTGTGCTGGACCACATGATTCCAAAAGTTCCGAAGGCACAATTCAAAGTTTTCCACTTTCTTGCCAATATTTCTCCCTCAACCAATGGTACCTATGAAGAGATCAACTGGTCTTTCATCTCATAGCTGTTTGTGAAATATTGCTTGCATAAAATAGCTGCCGGGTTTGTTTGCATAGCAGTCGTTCTACCTACTCCACCTTGCACCTGCTGGTCTTTTAACAGACGCTAAAAATGGAATAACTTCATTTCTCAATGCTTTACTCTGTGCTTGTACACAATTGGTGTTTGTGGACATATGGACCGTGATTTCGCCGACCGAGGTGGGTCCAGGACGGCCGGGGTCGGTGTCATGGTCCCAGCCCGCTGCCTATTGCAGCCCGCACTCTCCAAGTGATTTTACGTTAACAGGGCTTGTTAAGCCCGCCCTGTGAGGTTCCCGGCCAATTAAAAGGAAGCGGGTCTGATGACATCATTTGATGAAGCGTCATCAGCCAGTTTCCTTAAAGGGGCCATGTCCAAATTGATCTTGACTGTTCTGCTGTCAGTATTCTACAGCATTGAGGTGCTGCAAACACTGACAAGCACTGCACAGAGGTGCACAGCTGCACCCAGGCTCTCCTATGACTCCCTCCATTGCACAGGAGGACACAAGCAGGGATGTCGTCAGGAGGACCAGGCTGCAGTGGTGCAAACCTTTCAATGATCTCAGTAGATCACGAAATGTTACTGCAAAGCCACACTCAACCTCATCCTGCTGTGCCACTCATCACATCCCCATCACTCTGTCTTCCCTACCCTACTCCTGCACATCCTTACTCACACCAACTTACCTTGCACCTCCACCCATCCATCTCTATCTACATTATCACATCCCCATCTCACTAGCCACCCCTCACATTCACCCTCATTCTTGTCCAATCATACCAACTAACAACACACAAGGGTAGGCACTTGGGTGTTTTAGCCAATGTTCATGTAAACTTTCTGTTAATTTGTTGTCAAGCATTGAAATCCTTATTGTCACCACTTTATCTTCTTGGACAGATTTGTGTGCACCTTTGAAAGTGTCTTAGTGAGTTGCAGTGAATGGTGAGACATAATGTTCCGCCCTCCCACCCCCCAATGGTGATGAGTGAGAAAGGAATGGCTTGGACATTGTAGGGATGCTTTATGGTGCTGGTCTGGGGTGATGCCAACCTGGTGCATCATGTGGCAGCCAGGGTGTACAGCGTTAAGTAAAGTAAATCTGGACATGGTGAGGCCATCGTTGGCGTCCTGGGCAGCAATGTGGTCGGGTGATGATGCTCTGTGTCCTGTGCAGCATCAGATGATTGCGGAGAAGGTTGGTGTGGATGTTGGTGCTGCTGGTGTGCCTGGTGATGCTGGTGTTTGGGCTGGTTGTGTTGGGATTCTGAGGACCAAAGTGAGATTTTTTCAAGGACACCGATGCTGATGGAATAGATGGCAGCTGAGGCTGAGATGACAGAAGTAATCTGTCAATGTTGAGATAGGTTGTTCCAAGGATGTGACAGTGGATAGAGAGATTACTCCAAACACTTCAAAAGTGCATAAAGCTCAAAAGTGGGTTCCAAATCATTAATGTTCCAGCTTCTAAGATTGGGAAGTGAACAGCTGTGAAATGGTAGGTTTTATATCACTTTTGCAGCATTCACCTATTCACAGCAATCCACAGTCATTGAGAACCCGACATACTTACCTGACGTGATAGCCACTCTCCGGGAACCTCATTGAAAACCTGGTAAAATGGTAAGTACATGGGAAAATGGTTCTTAACTACCTTTTAATAAGCCTTTAACTATCTAAATTGGCTGACTCGCCGCTTGGTGTCTGGTCTGTTCAGGAATGACAGACCCGACACTTGGGAAACTGACAAGGAGGCGGGTTTACAGTGGGATACTGACCCACTTTCAATCTTTGTGATTTTGACAGTGGATCCGCCTCCAAACCCGCACTCTGAGCGCTGGTAAAATTCAGCCCATGGTGATTAAACCTATTGTGCAAATCAAAGAATATATGAATAATTTGTTACATACCAGTTCTTCCGCACTATTCTCCAACCTCTGCAGATCTCACAACTTCCAAGCTGTAGCTAAGAGACCGATTTACAAATCAATTGCTCATAAGGATTGAGTTGCTTTATGTCTGGGTCTCACCACTTGTTCCACCCTGCAAACGCAAACTCTAATTATATACAAGTTTAACCCTTAAATATCCAAATTTCGATTGGGATAATGCTAGGGTAAAGGGAAAGGAGGGAGAGGAATTTCTTAAATGTGTTCAGGAGAATTTCCTTGACCAATATGTTCTTGGCCCAACTAGGAAGGAGGCATTGCTGGATCTGGTGCTGGGGAATGAGGTGTTCCAGGTCGACCAAGTTTCTGTGGGAGAACACTTGGGTATGAGTGATCATCATATCATAAGATTTAGATTTGCAATGGAGAGGAGCAAGGAACAATCTAGAGTGGAACTTCTAAACTGGAATAGGGCTAACTTCAATGGGATGCAAAAGGATCTAGCCAGAGTAAAATGGAAACAAAGACTGACAGGAAAAACTGTATCGGAACAATGGGTGATCTTTAAGGAGGAGATGTTCCAAGTACAGGCTAGGTACATTCCAACAAGAGGGAAGGGTAAGGGAACCAAAGCAAGGGCTCCTTGGATGACGAGGGAGATAGAGAAGATGATGAAACAAAAAAAGAGGGTGTATGATGCATGTCAGTTGAATTCTTCAAGGGAGAACCAGACCAAATACAATTAGTTGAGAGGGGAAGTGAAGATGAAAACAAGATTGGCAAAGAGAGAATATGAGAGTAGAATGGCAGTTAACATAAAAGGGAACCCAAAAATCTTCTACCGGCATGTAAACAGTAAGCAGGTAATAAGAGGCGGGGTGGGGCCTATTAGAGACAAAGAAGGTGATATATGCTTAGAGGCGCAGGGCAAGGCTAGAATACTCAATGAGTACTTTGTATCGGTGTTTACTAAGGAGGTGGATGTTGACAAAATATCGGTAGAAGTGGAAAAGGTAGAAGCAATGGAAGGGTTGAAAATTGATAGACAGGATATACTAGAAAGGCTGGGTATGCTTAGAGTGGACAAGTCGCCTGGTCCAGATGGCTTGCATCCCAGGTTGATAAGGGAATTGGAAGGGCTTGCCATAATTTTCCAATCTTCCCTAGATGCGGGGGAGGTGCCTGAGGATTGGAAAGTGGCAAATGTGACACCCTTGTTCAAGAATGGGTGTAAGGACAATCCTAGTAACTACAGGCCGGTCAGTTTAACATCAGTGGTGGGTAAAGTTTTAGAAACAATAATCAAGGAAAAAATTAACGGGCACTTGGAGAGGTTTAAGCTCATTAAGGAGAGCCAACACAGATTTGTAAAAGGCAGATCGTGTTTGACTAATCTAATTGAATTTTTTGATGAAGTAACAGAGAGGATTGATGAAGGGAATGCAATGGATGTTGTCTACATGGATTTTCAGAAGGCGTTTGACAAAGTACCACATAGAAGGCTGGTTAACAAAATTGAGGCTCATGGAATAGATGGGTCAGTGGCAGCTTGGATAAGAAATTGGCTTAAGGACAGAAAACAGCGAGTTGTGGTAAATGGCTGTTTTTCAGACTGGAGGATGGTAGACAGTGGTGTTCCCCAAGGGTCAGTGCTGGGGCCACTGCTTTTTTTGATATATTATATAAATTACCTGGATATTGGAATACAGAGTAGAATTTCTAAATTTGCCGATGACACCAAACTTGGGGGTCTGGCAAACAGTGATGATGATACCAATCGACTGCAACAGGACATAGAAAGGCTAGCAGAATGGGCAGACAATTGGCAGATGGATTTTAATACAGAGAAGTGTGAGGTGATGCATTTTGGCAGAAGGAACAGGGAGAGGCAATATACACTTAATGGCACAGGTGTAAAGAGTGTGCAGGGACAGAGGGACCTGGGAGTTAATGTGCATAGGTCCCTGAAGGTGGCGGGACATATTGAGAGAGTGGTTAGCAAAGCATATGGGATCTTGGGCTTCATAAATAGAGGTATTGAGTACAAAGTAGAGAAAAATAGTACCAGCTTAACTGGGTTGAAGGAGGAGCATGCCACTCTGAATTGATGAGGAAGAGTGAGGAAAGTGACATTATAAACTGGGAGAAGAGGGTGTCCCTTGAAAGAAGGGAGAGTTGATTGGGGTGCAGTGTCTCTGTCAACCGTGGATAGTGGGGAAGGGGTTGAATGTGTAAGGGATACTCTCCTGACCCTGCGTGTCTCGTAACCTGTGAGGTTCACGCGGCTCTGTGCAGCCTGTATGTCAGTGCGGGTCTAGGCCTGGTCTCCAGCCAGTCTGGGAACACTAGACACCCCTGTGAGTGGTTCGAATCACTCTCCCTTACGGTTCTAGACACTGGACTTAGATGCGAGAGCAGTAATGGAGATAAAACTCATGTAGACTTGGTTTGAACGGTACGAAATGGAAAATCTTTATTGCATGATACTTAAAATTATGAAATACATGTCATATGCACAGATTAATGACAGTACAATCTTACAAACAGTTATAATCACTCTTAGGGAAACGAGGAACGACCAGCACAACGTAAATAGGGCACACATTACAAATATCCTTACTTTAAACCCTCCCCTATCAATAACTATCCTAAAACTAGCTTCGTAGGATCCCGAGACTCATGCTCACCACTCGTAATAACTCGGAGAAATCCCGAATAGCTGATCGGATGTTTTTCACCGCAGCACCCACGTGTTGGTCAGGAGATCTCCTGGTCCCACTTGTTTACTGCTTCTGCTGCTCGGTCAGTCGGCTGGACCGTCCGCTGTAGTGAAGACCTCTGTTGGTGGACTTTACAGTTCAGTCGAGGAGCACCGTTGTCAATATCATTGATACGATGTGTTTGCACAGTCCAGTTATCGTCGATGCAATATGTCTTGTTAAAGAAGAAAACTTCCTGTCGAAAAGACTTGGCTGATCGACCTACAGGCGCGGTCGGGATTTACTGACCGTGGCGATGGATAAGGTCTTCTTCTCTTCTCCTCTCATCTCATCTCATCTCATCCCGGGCCTTCGGTTCCGCTGCCAGCTACCAACATAGGTCTTTTCAACAGTCTTTTACCCAGGAGCAGCCACGATGATAACAGCAGCAAGCGGCAAGAGTCACGAACACGAGGCAAGAGAGCGAATGGACGGTTTGGGCCTGCAATTATAGTGCACAGTTCTTCCGTTTCCCGCCCAACTATAATGTCCATTCTTTTGTTTAAGGTTTGGCGCCCAAAAATGTCCTGTATGGGTGATCTCTGTCCTTAATGGGTTTCGGGGCTACTCCTGAATGTTTGAGTACCTGTTAATATTTCTCCCATTGTTAAATCGGTCGGTGTTCCCCCTGGAGGGGTTTGGGGCTTCCAAGTGTCCTGTATAACTACCTGCTAACGGCTCTCTCATCGTAGAGCCGTTGGGAGTTTACATATTAATGTCCTTTGGATGGGCCCTTGATGGCTTTCCTTTGTACCTGGGAGACTGATCCCAGTATCGATGTTTATACTGTAAACCCATAATGTCCTGTGTACTGTCTTCACTGTGCTGAATCGTTATCGATCCTGCAAAAAAATGTTTATTGGAACGCCATCTTGTCTGCCTGCCGAAAAGTCTCGAATGTTCTGTCACGCGGTGCGGCGGCCATTTTACAGGCTGCTTGTGTCCAATTTAAACCTGACAGCATTCCGCTGAAATAAAAGCTGTTTTGAACGAAACTTGTGTTTTCTCCTTATTAAAATGAAATCGCGATAATTGCGAATTCTACAGTCCCTCCTGTTGATGCGAATAACTCCGCTTATCGTATCAAAAATCTCAGTGGTGAGCAATCTTATCTCGATTTCACTCCGAATCCAGTAAATTAATCCCATAGAATTTTAGCTTCACTAGGGTCTCTGTGTCGTCCTTATTTCCCAAGAAAATCACATTTTATATCACCATAGGCATCATTTGCCCTTAAACTTACACCACTTGTTTTCCTTCCCGGCGTAACTAGGCCGATACCTCACGCATCACCTGTATATTTATCTTTTATTCAAGGGAAGGAAAAACAAAACCCCAAAAAAAAAAGAAACCAAACAATCAACACCATCACCAAAATAAACAAATCCCGACTCTTAAACATGTCGAGTTTCCAACGTATTTACACTGAGTACAAACTTCCGCGGCGCACGTGGCGAGCGGGAGTGACGCCATTTTCCCATTACACTGCGCTCTCATCGTGCACGCGCACGTAACGTTCTCGCCACTCTCCCGTGTTCTCATGCTTGGTGAGGCGCTTGTCTCTTTTACAATGTATGAACAAAAGGTATACTACAATAAACACTTGACAGACGACTAAAATGTGGGAGGCTATTCTGACCCATGAGGGCACTTCAATATTCGTGAACAGATTCCACCACGGTGGAACCACTATGTCCAAAATGTCTGTACCTATCTCGACGGTTTTCTGTTCTAATGTATAGAAATGCTTTTGTGACACCGCGACGGCTTTCAGAAGTTTGGTTAAATGTTCAGGGAGAGGGGGAATGAGGTACCCAAAATGTGCGACACATCGCTGCAAGTCGTTAAAATTCTCTTTTACTGTGAGATGAACAGTGGATGGTTCAGGGATTGGGATAATTCGCTGTTGTGCTACTTGAACTTCAGCCCTGGGTTTAAAACAGAAACTGCTGTCACTCACCGGACACCGGCTACGGTTTCCATGCTGGTAGTGTTGCGCTGCAGTGGTAACACAATATGTTCCACCCCCGATGTATGCTACCTGCGGAGGCACATGATCTTGTGCCATTGCCTCCATGGTGCAATTCATGGACTTGGCGCCAGCCGTTCTGAACCCGCACTGTGGTGTTAAAAAGGCATTCAAGTGCTGGGGGCACAGTATTATGTGTGCTCCCCTGCCACGACAACCAGAGAGATCTGTACCTGTCATCGTTTGCTCCCAGCGGATGACGTAAGGTGGAACCGCTGCATAACGAATGTGGGCTCCCCCCTGAATGACACCGATGTTCTCTACCCGATACACCGGGGCGGGCTTTGCTGTGTTGCCCAAAACCGGCATGCGTAATACTATTCCCATAATA
Organism: Squalus acanthias; assembly: GCA_030390025.1. NCBI lineage: Eukaryota > Metazoa > Chordata > Chondrichthyes > Squaliformes > Squalidae > Squalus > Squalus acanthias. Next base: position 44,758 of record JASTWF010000583.1, on the reverse strand, counting down.
GTATGGTTTGAACGTCCGCAGTCCACGGGGACTGGGTAAGCTTCTGAAGCTAGCCTGAGCTGGCACGGACTTAATGCATTCTGAAAAGGGTGGAGCGCCCGCAGGTGTTTGTTACTTATCCAGGACGGGACCAAACCTTGTTTTAAATCCTCCAAATTACTGCGGCCCTCGCCCAGTAACCACGCCCCGTAAAGCACGCACACCTCGTTCTGCGCAGCTTGATCGGATGCATTCCGGTCTTCCCTAATCAGGGCATTTACCGTACGCGCATGTTTCTCCAGCTCTGCTATAATCTCTTTTAAGTGTAGTGTCATGGCTTGGTCCTCGTGCAGACCCGACCCTACCACTTTATTCTCATCTGTAAGAATATCCTTTAACTGTGTTTTTAAACCATTAATCTGGGTCTGCAGCTCCACACTGTCTAGAGCGTTGACCACAGATGTCCCTGTGTTAAAAGCAGTGAACGCATCGTTCACCAAACCCCTTCTTTGCCTCCCAACTTGATCCAAAACTTCCTGCGGTGCGGTGTATAAACTTGTCTTATCAATTTCTGCAAAATCAAATTCGTAAAACTGCCTGAACATCTTGGTCAACAGGACCTGGTACAACTGTTCCGTCTTTTTGGGGCACCACTCTGGTAACCGTACCTCAGTGAGATTTAAAATCACCGAGGCCACCGCGTAATGCACTCCCTGAAATAGTATCTGGTCTGTGGGGACCAGTACCAAACCGTTCCCGGGTCCCTTACTAGTTTTAGGGCACCCTTCTTCCTCAGTTACAACCACCGGAATCGTGGGCGGGGCTTTGCGTGGGCGCGTAATGAGCTCAGTGGCATTTACTGGGATCGGAGAGTATGGGGCTCCGCACCCCCTGGTGCTCGCATCCCACCTCATCCCCTGTCCGTTATCCTGCCACTGGTTAATAAAGAATATGGAGATGCCTTTGGGGCAAACGTACTTTGACCCCCACATACAAACATAAATCCCCTCATCCGGTTCCCACCATTTGTCCCAACAGACTTTCACTTGTCCATCTGTCCCCGTAATTGTCCGATGGGTATTATTACCCAGTCGCTCCCACTCAACCGAAGAGTTCCTCATAGTTTTGCTCAGCTTTCGCAGCCACCACCATCGGCTCAATGGGACATTCCCACTGCAGGTCAAACAAATCCGTTTGCCGACGGTGACGCTGATCCTGGGTGCGATGATCCGTACTTTGGGGCACATTAAAGAAGTCTCTTTGTAGGCGAACCCCGATGTGCTGGAATACTCCGTTGAGTTCGTTCCCAGCCATCCTGGCCACCTTCCCTTGTGGAAATAGGTGCTGGTCCCTTCTGCCTTCCGTCTCCCGGTCCCATCCACCGCGATGGGGGCCGTGTCCCCGGAACATCCAAACACCACGACATCCTTGGTGAGGCCCCGATAGGCCAATCCACATCCGATTGCCGCGAGCAATACTATGAGTCGTTCCATCCTTCCTTGGTTCCTGTGATCAGATAGAATGAGGTAGCCAGCCTCGCAAAAAGTCTCTGGCTTTTGTGAAGGGTGAGCGGGTCCCCTGACCTCGCCTCACGTAAACTTCAACGTTTGCTAAACAGACTTCCTCTAAACCTAGCCTTACAACTCCCATCATTTTATCGTTATCTGTTAAAAACACTACAAACTTAACCTTATTAAAACTACTTAAAACTTTAAACTAAACTTAAAACCTTAAACTAAACTTAAAACCTTAAACTAATAACTTTACAATGCCGCCCGTTCTCAGGGCGGCCCCTTTAAATCCTGAGAAGGCTGCTGCGAGCTCTTCCCGACGGTGGGAGGGCACTGACCCTTCCCTCTGATCTGCCGCAGCCTGTTACTGCTTCGATGTGGCCTGTCTCTACCCGGGTTATCTTAACCTGAAACTTACGCCCTGGGGCAGCCTGTGGACCTGACCACGTCTTCCTGGGCTGGGGTGCTCTGCTTGACCTACGGGGAATTGCTATGGGCGGGGGCTCCGTGACGGACGGACCGGGTCCCGAGACCTTCAACGGAATGACCTGGGGTTCCATCACAGGCGCCAGCCCCGCCTCCGCTGACTCCGCCTCCCTAACCTCGGGGCTGGCAGTTCGGGGCCCCGCCCTGCTCGGCCCAGCAGGCGGCCCTTCACTCGCGAACTCTGCCTCCCCTGAGGACTGGACGTTCAAAGCGGGCGGCCACACCTCTGGGAACCACATAGCGGCTGGCCCGGCCTCCTCTAGCTCCTTCCTCCTGCTGTCGGGACCTGCAGCTTGTGTGTCCACCCCGTATGGATCTCTACCTAACGGCCCCAATCCTTCCAGACCGTTCCTCTGAAACCACCCGTCATCATCACTATGCTCATCTGCACTATCCTCGTCTGACCAGGGTACCCTGGGGTCCTCGTCATCTAACCCCCAACTCCAGAAAAACGCTGCATGATCGTCCGGGATGTCCCTTCCCCTGATGCAAGCTGCTACGCCTGCCTGTGTGCCTTGTGGTCCTACCTGGGGCTGTGTTTTCCCATTGGCGGGATTTACCCCTGTAGTTTTCCCTTGCGCACCCGGCTGGTACAGTTTACATTGGTTTATGTGGAACCACTTAGTGCGCCGAGGTACTTTTACGGCGTAAACCATGGGACTTGCCTTGTCTACAATGTTGTAGGGTCCCATATACAGTGGTTCCAGACTCCCTACTCTGGCGTAGTTTCTGACCATGACCTGGTCTCCTACTTCCCACTCCCGCGTTTTGCGGGGTTCCAGCAACAAGCGATTGCCCTGGTGCTGCCTTCCCATGTTCCCAGCCGCCTGCTCATAAACTTGCTTCAGGCGCTCCAAGAGAGTTTGGGCGAACTTGTCCCTGCTGATCTCTTGAAGCTGACCCTCAGTGAGCACCGGGGCTAGCACATGGGTGGGGGTTCGCATGAGCCTGCCGGTCATTACCTCGTGCGGGGAGTACCCCGTACTTTTTGACTGACTGGCCCGGACCCCCATGAGGACTAAAGGCAGAACTTCCGCCCATTTTTGGGGCGAGTTCCTAGTCTCTTTCCTCAATTTCTCCTTCAGGGTCCGGTTCATACGTTCAACAATCCCGGATGACTGGGGATTGTGTGCTACGTGCCACTTCCCTTCAATGCCCAAAAGCATGAGGGTGTTCTGCATCACCTGGCCGGTGAAATGACTCCCTTGGTCTGACTCCACGAAACGGGGGAGTCCCCACCGCGAGAACACTTCCCGGACCAAGATTTTTGCTGTACCCAGTGCCGTAGCTGTTCGACAAGGGAAGGCTTCCACCCACTTGGAAAACACATCCACCAGGACGAGGCAGTACTTATAACCTCCCTGGGTGGTGGGCAGGGGTCCTATATAGTCGATCTGTATCGACTGCCATGGTCCCTCTACCCTTCTTACGTGTCCCATGGGCACCTTCCTTTTCTGGGGGTCTGGGTTGTTTGCAGCGCACACAAGACAGTTTGCACAGAACTCGCGGACTTGTTCCCTGAGCCCTGGCCACCATCCCGCTTGCTCTACCCGTTGCCAGGTAACCTCGGGCCCGGGGTGCCCTGCCCCTGGTCCCTCGTGAGCCAACTGGAGGAATTCCCTCCTGTGCTGCTGCGGCACAACCCACTGCTCCTCGCGGAACAGCATGCCTTCCTTAACTGAGAGGGTTGCCGTACTGTACGGACCTTCTACCTGCCTCCCCTCAGCAATCGTTTTTAGGACTGCTTTTAGGGCGGGATCCTGGGCTTGGACGGTCTTAAGGTCTAGGGGCAATGCTACCCTGGTGTTCCCGGTATTCCCGTCCCCACCTCGGACCGCTGCTATGGGTCCGGTTCTATAGGGGTTCCAGAAAGTACCGTCGCGGGCACCCTCCCTGGCTAGCGCATCCGCCTGCCGGTTGCCCTCCCCACGGGGCTCTGTGGAGGAGTGAGCTTTCACCTTATGGATGAAAATCTCCCCTTCCTCCCCTACTGCTGCTGCTAAGATCTTTTCCAGCAAGGGCTTTACCGTTAAAGGTCGCCCGTCCGCGGAGGTGTATCCACGGCGGGACCAAATGGCCAGGTATTCCGTACACGAATTGCAGGTGAACATACTGTCCGAGCAAATCGTGTATGGGGTTGGGAAAATGTCTGGGTGGGTTACCACGTACACCACGGCAGACAGCTCAGCCTGCTGCGCGCTCATGGTGCTAGGGAGCTTGATCGCCAGGGCAAGGTCTGCCGCAGGGTCATAAACTCCACACCCTGTGAGTCGCTCGCCAGCAGATACTGTGCTAGACCCATCAACATAAATCTCGCGCCCAGTGGGATGTATCCCGGCCCGTAAACCTATGTTGACTTCCCACACCCCCTCCACCGAACACCGGTGGGCTGTACCGGGGTATACCAAATTGGCCGCAAGCCTGGGCTCGCAAAGACCTTTTACTCTGATGTCCAACTGGGAGAGAAGAAGGGTCCAACGCGCAATGCGTGCGCTGCTTACGGTCCCGTCTTTAATCCTCCCATCCAGAAGCATCTTAGTTGGTGTGTGATGTGTGAGGAGAGTGATGGGAGAGAGCCCTGTGAAGATCGCTGATCTTTTCACAGCCCAATGCGTGGCTAAAAGGTGCCTTTCGCAATTGGAAAAACTTCTCTCCACATCCGTTAATACCCTGGATGAATAGACAACCGGCCTCAGCTTGCCGTGACGCTCTTGGAGCAGCACGGCGCTTAAGCTGTCTCCGCTGGCAGCTACCTCCAGGAAAAACTCCTTCCCCCCATCTATGGCCCCTAAGGCTGGCGCGGTCTGCAGATCCTTTTTTAACTTCTCGAAGGCTGCTTGGCAGCCCTCGTCCCAAAGCCACTCTACTCCCTTATGGAGGAGTCGGAGGAGCGGTGCCGCTGTGGCCGCATAATCCTCGATAAAATCCCTGCAGTAACCGGTCAGTCCCAAGAAGGACCTCACACCCCTTACGTTGTTGGGAATCGGTAATTCTTGCACCGACTCCCTCCTTGCTTTGTCTATGGCTCTTTCCCCAGCGCGTAGGGTCAGTCCCAGGAATTTTACTTCCTGCTGACCGATACGTGCTTTCTTTGGGTTTACTTTAAAACCCTTTCTCGCTAACAGCTCCAATAACTCGTCCAGCAGTGGTCCGTGCTCCTCCCTTGAGTCCGTAAATAGGAGCAAATCATCCACATACTGTACTATCTGATTGGGCTGACTAAACTCCTTTAAACTTCCTGCCATACACTGGTGAAAAATACTGGGGCTATTGTGGAAACCTTGTGGCAAGCAGTTCCACGTGTACTGTTGCCCTTTAAACGTAAAGGCAAACTTGTACTGGTCCTCTCGCCGCAGCGGGATGGACCAAAAACCGTTCGAGATATCCAGCACCGTGAACGTGGTCGCGGACGCTGGGATACTCCCTATTAGGTCAGCAACTGCTGCTACTGTGGGCGCGCAGGCGGGGATGTTACTGTTAAGGACTCTGTAGTCCACCGTGGCTCTCCACGAATTATCCGGCTTCCTAACCGGCCATAATGGGGAGTTCACGTGTGTGGCTATCGGCCTCAACACGCCCTGCTGCACCAAGGAAGACATTGCTGCCTCCATATCGGGTTCTGCTTCTTTGGGGAAGTTATACTGCTTTTGGGGTCGGGTCATGGGGTCCCCATCTACGCTGACCTCAAACCCGACCACCCTCCCACAATCGTGCTTGTGGGTTGCAAACGCGTGCATATTATCTGTCACGTACGTTTGCATGTCCGTTGGGACATCTGCGACCATAAGCCTGAGGTCGTAGCCTCCGGATGGCTGTACGGTACACAGGACCCCTGTTTCTTCCTCCCCTTGAATTACCATTACCTCGCCTTTTTCACCTTTAGCCCCCCAGAGACAGTGATTTCTGAGGTCCACGAGGATCCCGTGTCCCGCTAGCAGATCGGACCCGAGAATACCTCTTCCACCCCCCTTTTGCCATGCCATCAGTATACACTTCCACTTAATGCGAAGTGTCCCTAAACGAATGGATAGCGGGAGGGAAAACGTGCCAGCCTGTTCTTTCCCTGTGAACCCTGCTAGCGTGAATGGGACCTTGGTAGATAGCGGCGAGTCAAAAGGGTCATCTGTATGGATTATGGTGCAAGAAGCTCCCGTGTCCAACAGATAACTGCCCTTTTGTTTCTCTACCTCCATCTCCACCACAGGTCGCCTCCACGCATCATAGCTGAGCGGACACAGGTAGACGGGCTGTGCTGGTTCTAGTCATGGGGCACTATTAGACGGTCCTGCGGCACCTACGGGGCCGGTTGCGACCGCCACCTGTCCACGCGCATTCAAAACCATCTTGCGCATGACTCCTAACACTGCTTCGAGGTCTTCGGGAGAGGTGGGTGCCTTTGCTTCCTTAGGCGGGACAGGCGTCTGGGCTCGGACCGCGGGATTTTTATCCTTGGAATCCTTCCAAGGGTTCCTGCAGTGCTTGCGCCAGTGCCCTGTCTTCCCACACCCGTAACAGGCATTACTTGCCTGTGGGGCGCGATTACCCTCCTGATGCCACTCTCTTTGAGCCGGGGCTGCGGGTCGTACCTCATGTACTCTTCCCTTAAAGGGACGTGTTGCCATACCCCTTATGTTACGGTAACCTAACGTGAGTCGATTCAAGACCGACTCTTCCGTAAGGTTGAGGTCATTGGGATCGAACCAGGCTTTTGCCTGCTCTCTAACGGCTGGTAAACTGTTGGCTATTATGCACCTAAGCCAATGAACTAAAGCGGCGCCTTCCACATCTTCGCGTTCGGGCGCACCTAGACAGCTGCGCTCATATACTGGCCACAGCCTGTCGGCAAAAACCTTCGGGGGTTCTCCCTCCATCTGCACTGTCTGTCCCACTCTAGCAAACGGACCTCCGTCGTTCGCTCCCACTACTTCTAGGACCTCATTTTTCAATTCCTCATAACTTTTATTTCCCCTCTTGCTATCGCCTGAGAGACACTGAAGGACCGAGCTATCTAATGAGAACAGCAGCATTTTTGCTGTCTCCCCATCATCGCAGCCGTTGATGGCTGCGGCTTGCTCAACTTCCCTAAAATGTACGGAAGGGTCGTCTATCTCGGTCAGCTTCCTTACGTGGTTTATCATGGCCCTCAGCTGGTGTGAACTGTGAGGCAACACCAGCTGTCCGAGGAGATCCCCCGGTTCTTCCCCACCGTTTCTGCTTGGGCCCCTTTTAATCCCCGTTACTGGATACAACGATCCCTTTTCTACCTCTTTTTCAACGGGCTCTTTCGCTTCTTCCGTTGCTTCCTCCCTAACCCAGGTTTCTGAATAGCTGGGTGGCGCGGAGGGCACAGTGGCTACTACTTCTTCTGCTTTACTTGGTGGGGAATTTCTAAATCTCTCACTTACTAGCGGCTGGCGTGCCGACGGATTAATAAGGCACACCATGCCGTTCGCATTATTCACGGCCTTTTTGAGGCTCTCTATCTCTTTTTCGCAGGCGCTATGGTCGGCTCCCTGAAACTTATCCTCAAGGGCCAACTTATACGCCGACCTAACCCCCATTAAGCTCTCTTCTTGAGTTCTTATCTGGGCAGCTTGACGGTTACATCTTTCCTTCATCCTATTCTCGTTTAATTTTGCTTCAGTGATCTGGCACTCGAGATACTCTACCCTTGTTTTAAGGTAACTGGAGACTTCCTGGCTTTCCTGGCGTAACTCATTTAAACTCTTAATGAGCACCTCCCCTCCAGAAACCTTCTCCTCCATTTCCTCCTCTAACTGCTTGATTCGAGCGGTTAGCGCTGTATTGGTCTGGTTTGAAATCTGGACCTGCCTTTTGTAGCACATAAGCCAGACTGCTTTCTCAACTGCCTTTTTATGCTCCTTACTATCCGTCCACCTTTCAGCTGCCTCTAATGGGCTCTTATCCGCTAACAGTTCGCTTATCCACTTTTTCGTTAGATTAACCTTTCCAAATACGTAATCCGCTATCTTTTCCTGCATCACATTTCGTACAGTCATTCCAAAATCTAACACACTACCCTCTCGCTGCCAATGTCCTGCCGCGGTCGCCATTTTCTGTAAGGGATACTCTCCTGACCCTGCGTGTCTCGTAACCTGTGAGGTTCACGCGGCTCTGTGCAGCCTGTATGTCAGTGCGGGTCTAGGCCTGGTCTCCAGCCAGTCTGGGAACACTAGACACCCCTGTGAGTGGTTCGAATCACTCTCCCTTACGGTTCTAGACACTGGACTTAGATGCGAGAGCAGTAATGGAGATAAAACTCATGTAGACTTGGTTTGAACGGTACGAAATGGAAAATCTTTATTGCATGATACTTAAAATTATGAAATACATGTCATATGCACAGATTAATGACAGTACAATCTTACAAACAGTTATAATCACTCTTAGGGAAACGAGGAACGACCAGCACAACGTAAATAGGGCACACATTACAAATATCCTTACTTTAAACCCTCCCCTATCAATAACTATCCTAAAACTAGCTTCGTAGGATCCCGAGACTCATGCTCACCACTCGTAATAACTCGGAGAAATCCCGAATAGCTGATCGGATGTTTTTCACCGCAGCACCCACGTGTTGGTCAGGAGATCTCCTGGTCCCACTTGTTTACTGCTTCTGCTGCTCGGTCAGTCGGCTGGACCGTCCGCTGTAGTGAAGACCTCTGTTGGTGGACTTTACAGTTCAGTCGAGGAGCACCGTTGTCAATATCATTGATACGATGTGTTTGCACAGTCCAGTTATCGTCGATGCAATATGTCTTGTTAAAGAAGAAAACTTCCTGTCGAAAAGACTTGGCTGATCGACCTACAGGCGCGGTCGGGATTTACTGACCGTGGCGATGGATAAGGTCTTCTTCTCTTCTCCTCTCATCTCATCTCATCTCATCCCGGGCCTTCGGTTCCGCTGCCAGCTACCAACATAGGTCTTTTCAACAGTCTTTTACCCAGGAGCAGCCACGATGATAACAGCAGCAAGCGGCAAGAGTCACGAACACGAGGCAAGAGAGCGAATGGACGGTTTGGGCCTGCAATTATAGTGCACAGTTCTTCCGTTTCCCGCCCAACTATAATGTCCATTCTTTTGTTTAAGGTTTGGCGCCCAAAAATGTCCTGTATGGGTGATCTCTGTCCTTAATGGGTTTCGGGGCTACTCCTGAATGTTTGAGTACCTGTTAATATTTCTCCCATTGTTAAATCGGTCGGTGTTCCCCCTGGAGGGGTTTGGGGCTTCCAAGTGTCCTGTATAACTACCTGCTAACGGCTCTCTCATCGTAGAGCCGTTGGGAGTTTACATATTAATGTCCTTTGGATGGGCCCTTGATGGCTTTCCTTTGTACCTGGGAGACTGATCCCAGTATCGATGTTTATACTGTAAACCCATAATGTCCTGTGTACTGTCTTCACTGTGCTGAATCGTTATCGATCCTGCAAAAAAATGTTTATTGGAACGCCATCTTGTCTGCCTGCCGAAAAGTCTCGAATGTTCTGTCACGCGGTGCGGCGGCCATTTTACAGGCTGCTTGTGTCCAATTTAAACCTGACAGCATTCCGCTGAAATAAAAGCTGTTTTGAACGAAACTTGTGTTTTCTCCTTATTAAAATGAAATCGCGATAATTGCGAATTCTACAAATGTGGGAGAATGATTGACTATTTATGTAACTTTTGGGTCATTCTATCGAAAATCTAAATCTCACTTTGTTTTCCTTTTTCTTTGAATTAAAATTCCATTCATCATGTGTAAGATTAACTAGAGTGCATTGTTTTAATATAAAAAATCATTCCTCCACCCCCCCGCCACCGCCCCCCCCCCCCACCCCGCCCCCAAAACAGCAGCCCCTGACCTCCCCGGAAAGGCACCATCAATTGTGTGACTTCAACGTTTGAAGTGTCTTTTCAGACTTTCATATACTTACTTTTTTTTCCAAAACAAGTCTTCTTCTTTCGTACGGTAGTAGCAAAGCAAATCAGATGTCAATATCTAAGTCAGATATCCAGGCCAAAGCTTCCGGTGTAACAGCATGGCTACCTTGTAGGCTGCCTGCGAATTTCCTCTGAGGGCAGTGCTCAATGAGGTGCTCCAGGGTCTGATCAGGATCTCCACAGTCGCATGATGGGGATGCTTTAATCTTCCATCTGTGGAGAAGGTGGCAGCATCTACCATGACCAGTTCTGAGGTGTTTGATGGTTGTCCACTGTTTGTGAGGAAGTTTTGATCCTTCAGGTTGTACTGTGGGGTCCTCTATAAGGAATCCATTCGGTGTGTCACAGTTCTTCCACGCATTTCGCCATCGGTCATCAAGGCTGAAGGGAGATCGCTGAAGGGCTTCTAGATTTGAGACAGGTTGGTGGTAGGTTGTTCAAGTCGGCCTGGATTGGTATGTCTTTGCTGGTGTCGCAGTTATGGAATGGTGTATGCAGCTATTGATTAAGGGATGAAGCCTTTGTTTTCAAGTTAGGGCGGTTCGTGAGTTGTCAGCTATTTAGGGGTCATGCCAACTTTATTGAACCTGCAGGTCAGCTTTTGTTAATTTTCTAGGTTGGCATGTAAGATGTATGTCCTGTGCTGTTACCATATGAATAACTAGTTTTAATACGATAGCAAAATACTGCAGATGCTGGAAATCCGAAATAACAACAGAAAACGCTGGAAAAACTCAGCAGGCCAGGCAGCATCCGTGGAGAGAGAAAGAGAGTTGACGTTTCAGGTCGATGACCTTTTCCAACTAGTTTTAATACCTTGTCTTTATGCTCTTTAAGTCATGAAATGTCCTACAGACCTTCCACCAGGTCTTCCTAGTCATTGACACTACATTCACTCTTTAAGTTACTTGTTACCACACTTCCTTCTCTTGCATAGTTGCTGACCTCTCTCACCAAAAAATATGGTCAAGTTTCTTCATAACCGAGCTTATTAGGAGATCCTGAGCTTGATCGGTAAAACAAGCTTTACTCAAATTTCGCTCAGCCCTTCCCCACAATTGGATTAACATACATTACAACATTTATTATGCCAGTTAAGTGGCTTGTTAGCTGTTTGAGAAACATTAAAGGATCATACTCAAAGGTGGGTCATGATTGGCTGCTATTTTATGTTACCATTAGTGTACTCGCATTCTCATGAATTAAGTTTCAAAACCGCACATTCTCATGATTTTGTTGTCCTAAGTTACAAAGAAAAGTGGGCATTTCTTCCAGTTTTTTCAAACAGAAGGAATGACTCTCAGTGACTCAGCAAGCTAGTATTTTCAACTTTATTGGAGCACTGCCTTCATGAAAAAGTATTTGCTTTTTTGTTTTACAAACACATAGAGGAATGGTGTAAATCACTGGAAAATATATCATTAGCTCAGTTAACCACCACATCACCTTGAGGAAAGTAAAAAAAACCCAGCTCCTCTGACTCTTATCCCTCTCTCTCAATAAAAATTTGCCACTTTTTAGTGAAGACACTGGGGTCGATTTTAACCCCACCTACCTGGCAGAAACTAGGTGGGTGGGCAGTTAAAAACAAGCAGGTTACTTACCCGCTCAGATCCCGACGACGTTAACCTGCAGGTTTTTGCAGGCGGGTGAGGCAGCCGCCTAAAGGAGGCGGAAGCCTCGTCATTTTATGCAAATCAGGTTCCTATTACCCTGATGCAATGTTACCCAGGGCCTAAGCCATTCCTGCTCCTCCGCGCCCCACAAGGAAAATCGCAGCCTCCCCCACCCCGGACTCACCCCTTCCCTTCCTGCCACTTACCCGTAATCCTTGGGCATCCAAGGGCCACCCACTCTGTGCCTGCCAGTAGCTGCACTGAGGCCTCATCATGCCCATGCTGGACGGGAACAGGATGGTGGCATTTAAATGGGACCTGGTAGTTAAAATCACTGTGGCCTCCTGCTGCCTCTGCCGGGCGGTTGCCTTCCTGCTCCAAGTGACCCTTTCAGTCTCACATCATCAGGCTCTGCCATTCCTCTTAAGTTTGTTTTCCCCTGGTAATATCAGCACTTGCTGTTCCAGAAAAAAAAATAGGTCAATAAAGTTAATCAGAATTGTATTTTGTTGTTTGATTGTATGTTCACAGTTCAGCACATAAACAGTCAGTAATCAAAATCATTTTACAGCAAAGTAGTAAATGAATCCAATGGAAGTCTCACGAAAGAGTGATGTGTGTTTGGAAACTGTGTGCTGCTGGCTGGAGTAGAAGTACGGGGACAGATAGCATAACCTGGGGAAATGGTCGTGTGTTGCTGTGGTGGTTCAGGGTGGGGACACTCATCAATGGTTGGAACTACTCGATACTTGTCGATGAAGTGCAATTTTTTTTTTAAAGTGATGCTGAAAGTGAGACTTCCTCTTCAAGTGATTGTTCAAGGCTTAGGCACACGCAAGACAGTCAGTAAGGGAATGCGCAAGGGTGATCAGTTGATTTTTGATGTAATATTGGATGCATATATGGATAAAGTTGGCTTGGAAAGTTTGCTTTGTGGTGGCTTTTATTTCAGCATTGTGGCCAAGAGGACGCTGTGATGGCCAGTAACATAGGGAAGGTAAGGTGTGGGACAAATGTTGAAAGGGGGATTGGTGTTGTGTTCATTGGTACCACAGATGGATGATTCAATCCCGGATATCCTGGCCAGAAAAGGGCTGTCTGGGTTGCCTCCTTCCTTCTGCTTCCTCCTCTTCTGCTTCCTCCTCTTCTGCTTCTTCCTCCTCCTCCCTCTGCGAGCAGCTTGTCTCTTTTGCTGCCTCTGCTCCATTTCCATGTCATGCTGCAGCGTAAGGGGAACTGCAACTAGAGCCCCCAGGACTGGGAACAAGCCTTCCTTTACGAGCCAAAGCTTTGCAAATGTCCAGCAGCACTCCCTGCACACTTCAACAACTTTTTAAAAGTATTGCACCAAGCCACTGCTCCAATAAAATGTAAAGAAACCAGCCCAAATAAAAATCTAGACTTACCTGAAAGTTGTATGTGTGTTTTTAAGAAGTGTTGGCAGCGGCTCCATTGTACTGCTGCACACACGATCTGCCACGCATGGTTTGGAGAGGGCGTTATTAAGAGTGGCGACATCCAAAATCCCAGATCGTGCGTCACGATCTGGATCATTTAAATATGTGAAGCGAGCATTGGCAACAGTAGCGCTGCCAACCTGCCCAAAATGGCGGCGGCCGCGTTCCACGCCAGAAGCAGGCGAAAGCAAGGCGACTGCCATTTTTTCTTGCAAACCAGCCTCAACGGCTCCAATTTCCCGGCCATAATTTCCAAAATGAAATGTTGAAATTTGGCAGGAAAATGTTTCACAGTATTATTTGTGCATGTGCAATCTCTTGTTTTCTATTTACAAGGCACTGTACAATTGCTCAGAAGAGATTCAGGTTACTGCAGATCGTTCTATGCATGGAAATCTAAAGCTGTCCCATAAAGTGACCGGTGCATTGAAATGTTAAGAATGCATAGGAAGTGAATAAATAAATAGCCTTGTGTAAAGTAATTTTTTATATGGCAAGTTTCAGTTTTTCAAGGAGGCTCCAATTTCTAATGTTTGAAAAACAAGCTGAAACTGTCTCTGTGGGGCTCGTTCCAGCTGACCTTTTTTTGGGTGGAACCAGTGAGATAGGATCAATATTACTGCAATTCCTGAATGCCAAGGGCAGTGAAGGTCTTGTTCTGCCGTAGAAAAACAAAATGGCAGTGCGTGCAAATAGTATCATAGAAATTTATGGCACAGAAGGAGGCCATTCGGCCTATTGCGTCTGTGCCGGCCGAAAAAGAGCTATCCAGCCAAATCCCACTTTCCAGCTCTTGGTCCGTAGCCTTGTAAGTTACGGCACTTCAAGTGCATATCCAAGTACTTTTTAAATGTGACGAGGGTTTCTGCCTCTACCACCCTTTCAGGCAGTGAATTCCAGACCCCCACCACCCTCTGGGTGAAAACATTTCACAACTTCCCTGGTTATTGACCTCTCTGCCAAGGGAAATAGGCCCTTCCTATCCACTCTATCTTGGCCCCTCATAATTTTATACACCTCAATTAAGTCTACCCTCAGCCTCCTCTGTTCCAAAGAAAACAACCCCAGCCTATCCAATCTTTCCTCATAGCTAAAATTCTCCTCTGTACCCTCTCTAGTGCAATCACATTTTTCCTGTAATGTGGTGACCAGAACTGTATGCAGTACTCTAGCTGTGGCCTAACTAGTGTTTTATACAGTTCAAGCATAACCCCCTGTTCTTGTATTCTATGCCTTGGTTAATAAAGGCAAGTATCCCGTATGCCTTCTTAACCACCTTAACTACCTGTTCTACTACCTTCAGGGATCTGTGGAGATGCACGCCAAGGTCTCTCTGTTCCACTACACTTCTCAGTATCCTACCATTTATTGTGTATTCCCTTGCCTTGTTAGCCCTCCCCAAATGCATTACCTCACACTTCTCTGGATTGAATTCCATTTGGCACTTTTCTGCCCACCTGACCAGTCCATTGATATCTTCCTGCAGTCTACAGCTTTCTTCCTCACTATCAACCACACGGTCAATTTTTGTATCATCTGCAAACTTCTTAATTATGCCCCCTACATTGAAGTCTAAATCATTGATATATACCACAAAAAGCAAGGGACCTACTACTGAGCCCTGTGGAACCCCACTGGAAACAGCCTTCCAGTCACAAAAACACCCGTCGACCATTACCCTTTGCTTCCTGCTGCTGAGCCAATTTTGGATCCAACTTGCCACTTTCCCTTGGATCCCATGGGCTTTTACTTTTCTAACCAATGTGGAGCCTGGTCAAATGCCTTGCTAAAATCCATGTAGACTACATCAAATGCGCTAATCTCATTGACCCTCCTTGTTACCTCCTCAAAAAATTCAATCAACTTAGTCAGACACGATCTTCCCTTACCAAATCCATGCTGACTGTCATTGATTAATCCGTGCCTTTCTAAATGATGATTAATATTGTCCCTCAGAATTTTTTCCAATAATTTGCCCATCACCAAGGTTAGGCTGACTGGCCTGTAATTATTCGGTCTATCCCTTTGTAAACAACGGTACAATGGATAAAGTCCTCCAGTCCTCCGGCACCACACCTATAGCCAGAGAGGATTGGAAAATGATGGTCAGAACCTCCGCTATACTCGAGCTCTGGGAGAGCTAACATCTGTCTGAATTTGTACATTAGCAAATGCAGTGCAGCCTCATAATCATAAATAATATCAGCATCCAATAATCATTCAACAGCCACACTTTTGTTTTGAACACTGGTGAATCTCCTGCATTACTGCTCATGCTCAGTGGAAGGGAGGTCAGGCCAGGAAGTGTGTGAAGAGTAAGGCAGGCAGCAGCAGCGGCAGTGGAAGGGAGTAGAGGCTGATGAAACAGGTGGAGAGAGGGCACAAGGCCATTTCTGGAGCAAGTCCAAACAACAGTCATTACCATTGATCAATGATTTCAATACACTGGGGACGTTAAAGCATCAAGGGGTAAAAATTCAGTTGGTTGCGCCTCCCGTTAGCGCCTTAAGAGGGCGCTAATGGGGCGCAAAGCCGCTAACGCCCGGGCGCAGCGATGTTTGCGCCGCTCGGGAACTTAACTAGACATTGTGCGGCGGCGCTAAACTTTACCGCTGCGACCACCTGCGCGCGCAGATTGTGACGTCATTCCATGGTGCAACGCCCTTGTGGCGCCCCGGAGCGGAAATTGAGTGGCGCCCCCTGCCTTACCGCCTGGCGCATCCAACGACCGGAAGACTGGAACGCTATCAATCGCTGTGGGGCTGGGGGGGGCGCTATTTAAAGGGGGCCTCTTCCTGTCTTTTTCTGTGGTTGACATTTTTGCACCACTCGTTCTGAGAGAGAGAGAGAGATTCGGAGAGAGAGAGAAAGAGAGACTTCTGCATTGACTCAACGCTTTGTGAGGTAGTTTTGCCTACTGATCCTAACTTCGCTAGTACTTTGGTTGCTGTCCTTCATTACTTTGCTTGCAAAGAGACTATGGGGGCTGCACTGATTGGGGGCGTCGTCCTGCTCCAGCTGAATCGGAGGACACAGAGACGCAGAGAGAGAGTGGCAATGATGGCCAGACGGAGGAGGGCCAACAGGCGTATGTACAGGAGAGCTTACCCTCCCAGGGTATATCGTGAACAGCTCTCCTACATTCATATGTCTGAGGAGCTGTGTTTGCGAAGGCTGCGATTCAGCAAGGAGGTGGTCACTGAGCTCTGCCACCTGCTGCAGCCAGATCTGCAGCCTCAACTGAGGTCCAGGACGTCTCTGTCGGTGGCAGTGAAGGTCACAGTGGCTCTCAACTTCTACGCTACTGGCTCATTTCAAGCTGCTGCTGGGGACCTCGCCAATATCTCCCAGTTCGCGGTGCATTGCTGCATCCGGCAGGTCACAAATGCCCTCTTTAAAAGGAGACGAGAGTTCATCTCTTTCCCCATGACCCCAGACAAGCAGCGTGACCGCGCTCTGGGCTTTGCGAGGATAGCGGGCTTCCCCATGGTGCAGGGCGCCATTGACTGCACGCATGTGGCTTTGCGTGCTCCACATGAGAATGCCGAGGAATTCCGGAACAGAAAGGGGTTCCATTCCTTGAATGTTCAGTTGGTCTGTGACCACAGACAGCTGATACTCGCTGTCAATGCCCACTATCCTGGCAGCTGCCACGATGCTTTTATCCTGCGCCAGACTACTGTGGCAGAACTTTTCGAGGCACCGCATCAGCCAGTTGGTTGGCTTCTCGGGGACAAGGGGTATCCATTGAGCACCTGGCTGATGACACCGCTCCATACGCCCAACACCCCTGCTGAGCTGCGGTACAATGAGAGCCATCAAGCTACCAGGAACATCATTGAGCGCACAATCGGTGTGCTGAAGCAATGGTTCCGCTGTCTCGACCATTCTGGAGGAGCCCTGCAGTACTCGCCTGAGCGAGTATCCAACTTCGTAGTTGTGTGCTGCATGTTGCATAACATGGCAATCGTCAGGACCCAGCCAATGCCACCAGGCCTTGGAGCACCACCAGAGGAGGAGGAGGAAGAGGAGGAAGAGGACGAGGAGGATGATCATCAGCAGCACCAAGGCGGGAGGGCGGCCCACAATGGTGAAACTGCAAGGGCCGTCCGTCAACGGCTGATAGCAAGCCGCTTCTAGGGCCCCTGTTGTGGAAATGGCTTCTGCCATTGCTAACAACATCAATGAACCCAGCACGCAACCCCTAAGCCGGCCAAGGCACCAATAATTCCAAACACCAACCATGTATATTTTGAATACAGAAACTTATTTATTTTACAAACTCTGTGTGTGTCAATTCCTCATGACAAACTCATAGAAATAAACACAAAAAAACAGTCAATAACATAACTGGTTCTCACAACCTGGAGATAATGTCCAAAACACTAAACAAAAGTTGGACCATGAACCTCGACCTTTAATAAAAAAATGACCAGCATTTTGTCACACCTCCTACTTTTTGCCCTTCGAGGGTGATCTCCTTCCCTTGCGCACTTCCCCCCTTCTAACCCTACTGCTCCTCCGTAATGGGACCTCAGTGGCTGCAGCAAGGCTGGTGGAAGGCTGCTGATCGTCAGATCCTGACACTGCAGATGCCCCTGAAGGACGGCCTCGACCACTTCTGGGCCTGGAGGGCCCGGCTGCAGACTGCACCAACTCTGCATGGGCGGCAGCAGTCTGTCCTACAGGCGGTGGCAAGTGCAGTGGAGAAGTGACAGTGTTGGCAGCAGGAATGCTGTCATCGTGAGAGAGGACAGCAACTCCCTGCTCGCCTGACACACTGGCACTCCCACGGGGCAGCACTTCAGCATCCGGAGCAATCTGCTGGAGAACAGATTGCTGGCCTGCTGCGGCGCGGTGACAGCCCCGGGGACATGTGAACAAACCATCGAGGTTGGCAGCAGTCTGTGCTCGCGTGGTCTCAATCTGAGTCTGCATGAGAGCAGTCAGAGATGGGATCACGGCAGCCAGTGACTGAATTGCAGCACTAAGCGTTAGTGTGGCATCCGCTTGTGCTACAGCGAAGTGCTCCACACTCCTTGCCAGTGACTCAATGCATTCGGGCACCCTTCCCACTGCACCCATGAGCTCAGTGTGCATGCCCACCGCCTGGGTGTTCATTTCTGCGATCAGCCGCTCCTCCTCTGCGTCCATTGCAGTAGGAGTCTCTGGCATACTCTCCCTCTGGGGAGAAGGCCCCCGTTCTTCCCTACCCCCATGGCGTTGCTGCAGCCCGCTGGGTCCTGGAGCTTCACCCTCATCAGACCCTTCCCCCCTGCTCCCCTCCAGGGAAGGCGTGTTCCCAGTGTGGGCATGGGCTTCCTCGGGAGAGGGTGGCACTGATGCTCCAGCTTCCTCTTCCTCCTCGGCTGCAGCTTCACTCCCAGTGGCAGCTTCAGGGCCCGTCTCCTCAGCTGGTGAATCACCATCTGAAAGCAGGGAGGTACAAGAGTGGCTTTAGCGTGAGAACAGGGTGGCAGTAAGGGAGGAATAAGTGCAGCGAGTTAGCAAGTTGGATTGAAAGTGTCAAAGGCTGGTGTTGTGAGGGACAAGTGGAAGGACAGAGGACAAAAAGGTGATGACCTTACCATTGCTGTCCAGAACGGGGTCGGCGTCTCCAGTGGCGACGGGACCGATCACCCGGCTTGCCACAATCCTGTGGACGCGCTCCTCAAGATCGCTGAGGGGTTGCAGCTGAGGCCGCCCTCCACCTGTCCGTTGCTGCTGTCTCCGATTATGCGCCAGCTTGGCCTGTAAGAAAAAGGACAGCATCTGAGTAAATATACAGCCATGGTCTTGCCTGATGTGCCTCCCATAGGTGAATAGCCCTTACTGTATGCAGCCATGGTCTTGCCTGATGTGCCTCCCATAGGTGAATAGCCCTTACTGTATGCAGCCATGGTCTTGCCTGATGTGCCTCCCATAGGTGAATAGCCCTTACTGTATGCAGCCATGGTCTTGCCTGATGTGCCTCCCATAGGTGAATAGCCCTTAATGTATGCAAAGTGTGGAATGTGTGTGTGTGTTTCATGAAAGGGCCATAGGTGTTGGATGAGTGTTGTGCATTGGGGTTTTAAGACCCTCTGGCCATAGAGTGAGGTTGAGATGGAGGGATGGAGAGGTATTGAGAAAAAGCCACTCACCCTGACGACCCGAGTGAGGTCGTTGAACTTTTTGCGGCATTGAACATGGGTCCTGGGCACCATGCTCCTGGAGGAGATGCTCTGAGCCACCTCCCTCCACACTCTTCTGTACTCGCGTGGCAAAGGCCTCCTGCCACTCTCAGGGAAGAGTATACATCTTCTGCGCTCCACCACGCCAACCAGAGCATCCAAGGCCCGCTCGGTGAAGCGATGAGCTCGTTCTCTCACCCTCTCCATCCTTGGCAGCAAAATGGATTCACAGGTCTCTCCAGTCCGAGATTCAAGGCTGCAATGAGCAGGGTGTGGCTGGGGAGCAAGTTGGCCCCCCCCCGCTTTAAGAAGTGGCCGGCGCCATTGTGTCTGTGTTCCCTCGCTAACTGGCAGCACCTGCGCTGCGCTCGCGCTCTGAGTTAGCGCCTCACTGCTCGGCCTTTGCGCCTTAAGACAGGTGTGCAGCACCTGATTTAGCGCTCCACTCACCTCCCGGGGCGGTAAAAGTGAAGTTTCCAGTCAGTGGCGATAATTAGCGCCAGGCGCTAATATTTGCGTCCAGACGATATTTGCGCCCCAAATGGGGCGCGACCTAATTTTTCCCCCCAAGGATTTTAATGTGTTAGAGATGGATTTATTTTTGTATGTTCAATATTGAAAGTAAGTTCAGCAATGTGGCAGTGTCATGCTATTGTATTTAAAATTTTGGCACCATTTGACTTTTGCCATGTTTACTGTACCCATCTGATTTACATATAACTCCATGATTCAGTACGGATTTACCTATAACTGGAGATTGCTTGCTGAGAACTGCGTAGATTGAATGGGTGACTCATTGGCACAGTGAACTGACTTCCTGATGTGTTACGCTGTCAGTGATAGGATATATGGGCGTAGCCTCCTGAATTCCGTCACAACAAATTTTTGATGCCAGCCTGGTGATCTTAGGGAGACGGTGAGAAAGGCAGTGAGCCGAGACAGAGTGCGTCCCCATTAAGAGGGAGAATTGGAGAGGTAGAAAACTTAACGATGCCTCCTACTGTCAGTTTTATGATTTTGTTGTACCTCGCCTGTTGGCATAAATCTTGGACACCTTTACTTTGTCACGAGTCCTCGAATGTAATGTTCCAAATATCAGATTAAGTAAAGAACCCAGGAGTTGAATTTCTATGGGGGTTCACCTGATTGTCCTCTGTAACTTCAGAGGAAGAGCCATGGAAACCCCAGAAAAACTGCAGAAGCATGGAAGAGTTGGGCTTGTGGTGCTTGTTAGGTTTTCACAGCAGCAGTTATGTATGTCGTGACTATGTAATCCACGTTGGGTTATGGGACATTGTACTGGTAGTTTATATATCCTACTGAAGCGGACCCAGCCTTGCTCCATCACTAAACCACTATCTTCAATAAGTCTTGGTGAGGCCTTTGGTTTGTATTTGGGACCTCTCTCCATAGAATTTTGGGCTTCATTTACATTGCTATGATTGTAAATCCAGTACAAAGGTTCCACACCGAGAGCAATAGACGCAGAAACTGAAGCTGGGAAAGAAAGCTCATGCTTACTCTCAATTGCATGTTACAGGAGGGCCGGCAAAGAGGTGGGGAATAGAACTAAAGATGCATAATAAAAAACACACTTGGAGTATTGTGTACAGTTCTGGTCTCCGTATTACAAAAAGGAGAAAGAAACACTGGCGAAAGTGCAAAAAAAGATTTATAAGGGTGCAACCAGAACTGAGGAGGTGCAACTATCAAAAAGACTGAACAGGGTGGGGCTCTTTTTTCTAGAAGAGAAGACTGAGGGGTGACCTGACAGAGGTCTTTAAAATGATGAAGGGGTTTGCTAGTGTAGACATAGAGAAGATGTTTTCACTTGTGGAGACTCCAAAACTAGGGGTCATAAATATAAGATAGTCACCAATAATTCCAACAAGGATTTCAGGAGAAACTTTATTACCCAGAGAGTGGTTAGAATATGGAGCTTGCTACCACATAGAGTGGTTGAGGTGAATAGCATAGATGCATTTAAGGGGAATCTAGATAAGTACATGAGGGAGAAAGGAATCGAAGGTTATGTCAATAGGGTGAGATGAAGTAAATAGACTGGGAGGAGGTTTGTGTGGAGCATAAACATCAGTTGGGCCTGATTCTGTGCTGTAAATTCTATGTAAAAAAAGGGGGAATGTGCTGGGCTACTTTTTAAATAAATGGGAAAAAATATCAGGATTTTTTTCAAGTCTCCAGATTGAAGTAGAATTTCCTCAGGGTTCTTCTGATCTCCTGCCATAATGTTAGCGAAACCCTGGATAAACTGCATAAAGGTCCACTTTTAAATATTTACACCATTTCTATTGGGGTTCTTCCAATTTTCCACGGAAGTTACGCAATAGATTGGTAGAGGCCCCGTGGAAATTCCAAGTTCCTGTGTATAAATCCCAATTGTTCATAACTTGGATTCAATGATCTGTCTGTAGCAGACTGCATTACAGAGAGATGGTGTTTGTAGATTGCTTTGTTAAGCTTTATCTTTAGAACCCCATTAAGTTGATTAAATGAACAAGTTGGAGCAACTTAAGATGCAGGGTAATAATATTTGCACAAGAATGTCAGAGGCCGCGATTTCGCCATTGGAGGCGGGATCGCGGCGGGAGAGGTCGTTGGCAGGTCCCGGTCCCGCTCCCGGCTCCAGCCGCTCTGTGAAAAGGATTTTATATGGATTTGGCTTGTTAAGCCCGCCCTGCGAGGTTCCCGTCATTTGATGACGCGTCATCAGCCGGTTTCCTTAAAGGGACCACGGCCACATTCATTTTGACGTTTGTGCTGTCAGTGTTCTGCAGCATTGAGGTGCTGCAAACACTGACAAGCACTGCACGAAGGTGCACTCAGGCTCTCATAGAATCATAGAATAGTACAGCACCGAAGGAGGCCATTCGGCCCATCGAGTCTGTGTCGGCTCTTTCGAAGAGCAATCCAGTTAGACCCACTCCCCTGCACTTTCCCCATATCCCTGCAATTTTTTTCTCCTTCAAGTATTTATCAAATTCCCTTTTTGAAGGCTACTAGTGAACCTGTATCCACCACCCTATCAGGCAGTGCATTCCAAATCCTAAACACTCGTTGCGTAAAAAGGATTTTCCTCATGTCTCCTTTGGTTCTTTTGCCAATCTCCTTCAATGTGTTCCCTCTGGTTACTGACCTTTCAGCCACTGGAAAATGTTCCTCTTTATTTACTCTATCTAAATCCTTCATGATTATAAATACCTCTTTGCTAGAACCTGAATGCCATGGTGTCCCCTAAATCCTACCCTTTCTGACAATCTAAAGGCGAACAGCCAAGCTTACCTCATCTTCCTTCCTACTCTGTTAAATCTTGGGGTGCCCTGCACTGTGACCTCAGTTTCTCAGTAAAAAAAATAATGGAATGATGTTTCATTTACTCTGCAAAAGAAATAAACATTTTGAACAGGATAGGCATTGCTGCAGATCATGTACTTGTCCTTATCTCAAATTGTACATGATGGGGATGGAGGAGTGTACTTTTTTTTCTCCGACAAAAGCCAATCAATAGTTTGAGTTTTAAAAAAGTAATTGACAACAGACTTTTCTAATTATCTGCATTTCATGAGTAACACACTGATTTCTGAAGAGTTACCTGCATGTACTTTATTTCCCTCAATTAGTTTTGTGGAGTATGTTGTATTAAACAGAATAAATAAAGTGTTTTTGAATACCCAAATTTTAAGGAAGCCTAAAGCTTATGGAGAGAGTCACAGCAGGCAGGGAGGTTCTCTTGGAGAGAGAAACAGAGTTAACGTTTCAGGCCTGAGTCCCTTCATCAATGGATGCAGGGTCCCAGACCTGAAACATTAACTCTGTTTCTCTCTCCACGGATGCTGCCTGGCCTGCTGAGTGTTTCCAGCATTTTCTGTTGTTGTTTCAGATTTCAAGCATCCACAGTAATTTGCTATTGTAGTAGGGAGGTTCTCTTCCTTTCCAAGGGCGGAAGAGACCTCCCCAGGACACCAACACAGCCTGGTTGCACATTGCACAGGAGGACACAAGCAGGGATGTCATCAGGAGGACCAGGCTGCAGTGGCGCAAACCTTTCAATGATCTCAGTAGATCACGAAACGTTAGTACAAAGCCACACTCAACCTCATCCTGCTGTGCCACTCATCACATCCCCATCACTCTGCCTTCCCTACCCTACTCCTGCACATCCTTACTCACACCAAATTACCTTGCACCTCCACTCATCCCTCTCTATCTACATTATCACTTCCCCATCTCACTAGCCACCCCTCACACTCACCCTCATCCTAGTGCAATCATACCAAGTAACAACACACAATGGTAGTCACTTGGGTGTTTTATGCAATGTTCATGTAAATTTCCTGTTAATGTGTTGTTAAACATTGAAGTCTTTATTTTCAACACTTTGCCTTATTGGACAGACCTGTGCTCACCTTTGGAAGTGTCTTAGTGAGTTCCAGTGAATGTTGAGACATAACTCCCCACCACCCACCGCCACCCCCCTCCACCCCCCCCCCCCCCCCAATTGTGATGAGTGTGAAAGGAATGGCTTGGACATTGTAGGGATGCTTTATGGTGTTGGTGTGGGGTGGTGTCAACCTGGCGCATCATGTGGCAGCCAGGGTGTACAGTGTCAAGTGGAGTAAATCTGGCCATGGTGATGCCATCACTGGCAGCACCATTGTCGGGTGCTGATGCCCTGTGTCCTGTGTAGCACCAGGTGATTGTGGTGAAGGTTGGTGTTGTTGTTGGTGATGTTGGTGTGCCTGGTGATGTTGGTGTTAGGGCTGATCGTGGAGGGATTCAGAGGACCAAGGTGAGATATTTTCACCTTGCTGGAATAAATGGCAGCTGAAGTTGAGTTGACAGAAGCGATCTGTTAATGGTGAGAGAGCTTTCTCCAAGGAGCTGACAGTGGATAGAGAGTTTACTGCAAACACTTCCAAACTGCATACAGCTCAAAAGTGTCTTCCAAGTCCTGAAAGCTCAAGCTTCTGACATTGGAAAGTGACCAGCTGTGAAATGGTAGCTTTCATACCACTTTTGCAGCTGTCATCTATTCACAGCAAAGGAGACACAGAGAACCCGATCTACTTACCTGACGTGATCTCCGAACGACATGAATCTCGTTAAAAAAGTGGTAAAATAGAAAAAGACTGGCAAAATAGTACTTAACAAGCGTTTAACAAGCATTTCACTATCTTAAATGCCTCCCCCGCCGCTTGGTGTCGGGTCTGTTCTGAAATCACAGACCCGACACTTTGGAAACTTACATGGAGGTGGGTTCGGAGCGGGTTCCCAACCCACTGTCAATCATTTCAATTTTGACAGTGGACCCGCCTCCGAACCCGCCCTCTGAGCGCCGGCAAAATCGCGGCCATAGTCTCTTTAGGCAAACCTTACTGTTTTGGAAAACTAAATAAAATATATGTAAATAATCCTGCAGTTTAAAGTTGTATTTAAACAGCCACACCCAGGGTTACATATCCATCCTGGTTCCCAGGGATTGTAAATGAATTGGTGTCTCCCAATATTTACTACAATTGTTTAAGTCCAGGTGAGTCACATTGTACTTTCAAATGACATTTAAGTTGCAAACAGCATATAAAGGATTAAATGATGGTGAGTTTTCAAACTGTGTTTTACTTATATACTATACTGGTGGATAAATATATGTAAATGTAAGTATATGCAATTGTAGGTGGCTAAGCTTCAGAGGATTTGTTTATACACTGGGGATATCTCACTCTAACTGCTTGAGAACAAAGTTTATTTTGTGTCAGTTAGGTTTAAGGGGTATTTCTGCAATTCCACTTTCCCAGCAGGAAAGCCAAGCCCATGGAAGACGTGGGTCTCAAATGGGGCTACAAAATTGCACCCCTGATTCTTCCACCTGTGCTCCCTGCAAGTACAGCTTTCCAAGTGGAGCAGCAGATCATAGAATTACCTCTTCAGTTTGTTCTAGGTGAACTGATTGGGGTAAAAATTTGCTGGCACTCGTTTCGGGCATAAAAGCAGCAGTGCGGTGACAACGTGCGCCCAAATTGGGAGGACCACGGTCAGCACAAAATTGGGCCTCAGGCCTCATGTAAATAATCTGGGCGCGCTTGGCTTTGGAAGCACAACAGATGTTGGCAGCTTGCCCCAGTTTGGAGAATCAAATTTCAGGCCACCTGCCTCCCGGTTAGCACCACTCAGATAAGTTCTGTGGGGTGGGGTTGTGGTGGGGGGTGGTGAAGGAAGGAGTACATGAGGAAGGGCCGCAACACCCCTCAGGAGGATTATGAAGCCAAGCGGAGCACTCCGCGTCTATAGGAACGTTTAGTTGGCGGCCTTTGCTTAGGCCGCAGCGGCCGCTGTTGAATCCTGAGCGGGGCAAGCGTCGGGCCTGCTCTGCTCATCGCAGACCTATTTTAGCAAGGGGTGGGGGGCCTAACAAGGTATTTGGCCCCTCATTTACAAAAGTAAGGGGCCCATTGCCTGTTTCAGGGGGCCGCCAGCGACACCTGAAAAATGGTGCAACCCAATTTCGAGTCTGACATTTTTCAGGCACAGGATGTTGGTTCCCCCCAAATTGGGCCTTAGTGTGCCTATTTTACACCCATAAAATGGGTGCATCACATTGCAATTTCTACCCCACTGTGTGTTAAATGAGAATTCATTTTGACAAAGCATAGCTGAATTGATAGGACTTGTAGCTAAATGCTGTGCTTTGTTCAGGAAGATCCATTTTTGAAACATCACAACCTGTAAATACAACTGTATTCAGGTTCCCATTTTTAAGTCCCTAGTTTCAATGCCTGAACTGTATGGAAAAGTTAAATTTAATTATGCTGTGCTACAGCAGACTAAACGTCAGCAGATGTAGTAAATGTCGGTAAAAGCACTTGCATTTACATTGTTACAAAAGCAAAATACTGAGGACGCTGGAAATCTGAAATAAAAACAGAAAATGCTGGAAATACTCAGCAGGTCAGGCAGCATCTGTGGAGAGAGAAACAGAGTTAACGTTTCAGGTCAATGACCTTTTTGAAAGAACTGGAAAAGGTTAGAGATGTAATAGGTTACATTGAATTTGAATAAAAATGTAAAAATCCTTAAATTAAACTCCATGTAGTAAATGGAATAACCCAGATTTCTGAGCCTGTTCCTCTCTTTGTGGAAAAGTTGTTGCTCGGAACGTCGGAATTAGTGCACACGCTAACTGGGCATGAATTTACAATGGGCCAAAAAAAAGACCGGCGAAAGAATTACATGCGTACCTGATGGCGGCAAGGCTGCAAAAGCTTGCAGTCTGAAGATGTGAGGCGGAGGGCAGTGTGATGGCCCACAGCTCCCAGGGACGCAGGCGGCTTGGAAGCGTGCCTGGGTTCACATGGGCCTGGTCCTCCAATCACAAAGCAGAATTCCATTTTAATCATTTCCAAAGGGAATTCCATAACGAGATGTAATGGAATCCCCAAATCTTATCTAATTACAATTTACAGAATTGGAATTTAAATCGTAATTAGCTTCATTCCACCAACCTCATTAAAAATATAATTTTTTGATAATTTTCAACATCATTAAAATTCTAATCCAGGCCAATATTTGCAGAAACTCATTTGATACAGTTTATGTGTATAATTTCCGATATGAAAATGGTTCAATCATGCCTGAGGTATCCCCTTACTCTGATGCAAACAGGCCCTGAACCTGTTTGCATCAACTGTAACATTTCCGTGTGCAATTGCTGGCCAGTCGGTGGGCAAATAGCTCAACTCTGCACCAGTGATTGCTTTTTCGTGGCCTGTGCGGATGGCCTGTCAACGTGTACGTTGACGAACCGCAAGTTCCGGATTTCACGCAACCCCGAACTTGCGGTGGATTTCAAAGGAGGTATGACAACCGCAAAATCCGGGCCATTGTGCCTTGTTGTGTCTCTCAAGACATCCTAAAGCACTTCATATGCAATGAATTGCTTTGAAGCGCAGACAATGTTATTGTCATCCTGTTAATAACATTGAAATGCTGACCACATAATGGTTCACAAAGCAAGAGTTCACATGTTAATAGGAATTGCTGCAGCTATGCTTTAGTTTTGCCTTCTCAAGTGTAGATATGCTGTATCACAGCAACATAACTAATGGCCTTGACATTAATGATAACACAAGCCCTAGCCACCTACATGAGGCTGTTTGAGGCATGTGGCACACTTTCCTATTAGGCCAGCCTCGGGATTTCTGCTGAGTTTGTCTTTTTCACGTCTATTTCTGCTTCTTCCCACTTTTTTCTCTGCTGTTCATGTTGCCTTTGAACAAGTGCCAGTAACATTTTTTTCTTAAGAGTCAACCCGTAGAAATTTAGCAGGGAACTCTTTAATTGCTTCTTAACAATGAGAGCACCTTTAACACTGGATCTGTGTGTAATGTGCATTACACTTGTTTAATCCAGGATTGATTTCACTAACCTGAGCAAAAGTTAACACCTGCCCCGTTGCTGCTAATCGGCAACATGACTATACCTGAGCCACAGTGAGGGTGAAATTTGTCTCGGGCGGTATCGGAACATGGGCGGTACTGAATCGGCAGCTCATGTATACTCCGCCCGATTTATTTTCCATGGAATGAAAAGAAAATCAGGTGGAGTGTGAAATGGGCTGCCGATTTCGTTCACACCCGTTTTGCACAACTGCCCACGAGGGATATCATGCCTACTTAGTGTGCCATAATTCCAACGTTCAAAGCAACGGGTGTGAGGTTCAACTCTTCCACAAAGAGAGGAACAAGCTCAGAAATCTGGGTTATCCCAATTACTACGTGGTGCTTGAGGATTTTTAAATTTTATTCAAATAATTAAACTTTTTAATTATTAATAGTTTATAATAAATCATTTTTATACAGTTCCCTATGTGCAAATTCCAATTTCTGTATATGCAAAATAGTAAGATTAGCATATAATACATAATCTTCGTTTATTTAGAAGTCAAATTGAACTGCGACATTTCAGCGTAACAGTTTTGAATATAATAGTAACACATTGTGGTAGCTCTGAGCTGACCTTCAGTTCCCCACATGTGACAAAAAAGGCAAAAAGGCTACAAATAAGAATGGGATTGAAGACGTAAATCAAAGTACAGATAGTAATGATCTAATTCTGTGTGGAACATCATGGTCCCTGAACTACTGGGAGTGTAGCAGCAGCATACTAAAGGAGGCAATCGGTTCAGAGTGAATAATGTAGAATACAAAGTTAGATCATTTGGGGTAGGGAGCGATTTTGCAGAACTTTTCCTCGGGCCATTAATTAAGAGGAGTATAGTTCACAGTAGAGCATACTGCACATTGTTAGGGATAATTAAAATCAGTTTTTGTGCCGATTTAAATCCCTAGCTTTTTTTGTCTGGGTGGGGGATTCGTAAAGAAACAATTTCCTTCCAGATTTGGAAAAGAAAAGACATTTCCCATTGTTTTCTATTTAAAGTCAAGAGTGAGATGCATGTGAATTGTATTAGGGATGTCAGCACCCACGTTGCATGCTATATATGTTGTGCTGATATCATGGACGTGATGCAGACACACTCTGGAGCTGGTTTACAGCAGGAGTAGAATTGAAGGCCGTGCAGTTTGCATCGTTGTTAAGGGGACTTGGACCTTCTATAGGTAACTGCTGTAAAGACAATCACCGGGAAGTTCCTCGGGGGGTTCTCCCAATTGGCTGCTTTAACTTCGGCGGCGGATCGGCAGGAACCCCGGATAGAGGCTGACATGAATCTGTCATTCATGAAAGAAAGACTTATGAAATAGTACTGAGTGGCCTGCGGGTGGCGCTGTCCAGGGAGAGTATAAATACTCGGGCACGGGCCCAGCTTGCGCAGGACATTCTTAACAGGAACTAGTGAAGGACACAATTAGACCTCCATGTTGTAAAACAGTTGATTAAAGCTTTGTTTAACGCTTAGACCAAGTGCCTAGTAGTTTTCTTACGTCAGAGGCGTAAACAGATTACCAGCCAATCTTCTTCCGAAGTTACGGCAGCCGATCGGGAAAGCCCCTGTGGAAACTTTCAGCGGCTATTCTTTCTATTGCAGCAAATGTTAATCTTTAATTCCTAGTTAAAGATGGAGGGCAGCAGTGCGCTGACATAATTACCACACTGATAATCTCATGAAGATTGAGATCATCAATCAAAAGCTAACTCGGGCCACATACCAAGGCATTGTTTGCTAAAAGCAAGATCACAACTGTTACCCTATGCATCACTTGCAACATTAAAAAAAAATTATATTACCAACAGAGTGGCAGTTAAGTGGCTGAAGCCACAACAATTTAACCTTAAATTAAAGAAAAGTATTCAGGGGTTAAGTGAGAAGTTTGATGGTGAGACACACAAAATGGTGTCCATGAACTGTATAAATAATTATGGGTTATCTCTTAGCTTAATTGTATCCTTTTTAAATCCCTTGCTTGTGTTCTTAATTTTACTGATTTTTCTCCGAATCATTTGTGGGGTCCAATTTCTCCCAATGATTTTCTCCCTTTTTTGCACTAAAAATAAAACCTGCAAAACAGATTTTAAATTGCCAATTAAAACTGACTTTAAAAATCCTTACACATGGTCTATAGAAGTCAGCTTAATGCACTGAATGACCTTTTCTCATTTCACGATTTCCAATTATCAAACTCTAACATCTTTCGCAATAAGGTGGTCTCTGAGATGATTTGCACAGTACAGCAACCGATGATATTGATGCTTGAATTCTTGTGACATAATTTTCAACTGTATTGCCAGTTTTTTCATTGAAATAACACAGTTAGCATAATAATCTCAGAGTACATTTAACAATGTACTTCAACTGGCTTCAAGTCTTTACTGTTCTTAATTCTTTAACTATACAAGGTAAGAAAGAAAGTGTCTAATAGTCTTATTTACAAATGATTATGATTGCAGATGAATGCATTTTAAATAGAAAATATTTTAACAATGGATTTTGAAAGGGAGTCTTCCCAGTTTGGCATGTTGATGTGCATTTTTGCTGTTATTGCCACTGCAGCCATTTTCATGTGTGGATTAACACTGATGCAAATGTGTTAAGCATTCCTGGAAATAATATCGCACAGCATCATTTCAGGCTATTATGGGGATAAAATTTAACATCAGCAGGGGCACAAAACGGGAGGTAGTGGATAGATATTTCTCCTGATTTTCTTTTCCATTATGCGGAGATGCCGGTGTTGGACTGGGGTGGACAAAAATGAGAAGTCGCACAACACCAGGTTATAGTCCAACAGTTTTATTTGAAATCATGAGCTTTCGGAGCACTGCTCCTTCGTCAGGTAAAGTGAAGGAATACAAATCAGCAAAGCATATATAGGCAGAGAACAATGTGTAGCGTACAATGTCAGACGACTACAGTAAATCTTACTGACTGCCCTCCATCACACCTCGGCAGATATACAATCACGTCAGTCAGGAAGGCAGTACATGTGTCTTTGATGTAATGCCTTCCTGACTGACGTGAATGTATCTCTGCCGAGGTGTGATGGAGGGCAGTCAGTAAGATTTACTGTAGTCGTCTGACATTGTACGCTACACATTGTTCTCTGTCTATATATGCTTTGCTGATTTGTATTCCTTCACTTTACCTGACGAAGGAGCAGCGCTCCGAAAGCTCGTGATTTCAAATAAAACTGTTGGACTATAACCTGGTGTTGTGCGACTTCTCATTTTTGTTCTTTTCCATTGTATATCAGGCGGCTGATCTGAAATAGCCCGTTTTACAATATCGCCCAAAGTCAAAACTACTTCCTTTCGGAGTACAAATAACAATAATCTCTGAACCAAAAACATAGCAAAGAAAGATATTTCAGTAAAAGACCTGAAGCTCGAGCAATGAGATTGTATTGTTCCGAGTAAAACTAAATATCCGTAAATCACCAAAGAGTCAGTTTCACCAACTGGCGTACGTTTATCAATCCTTTTAGAGTTCAAACTAAAATTTCCTTCAGAGAATGTCATTTAATGGCTGTTCTGTATAAACTTGTAATGTTTTTAAAAAGAGTTGAGATTTCAATAGACCTTTATAGCTCAAATGAAACGCGTAATTACTCAGTGAAAGTAAGACCAAATCAATGAAATGCAGCACAAGCAAGACTCAACATTCCGGCTTTTATTTTTCTACAATTATAAAAAATGAAGCAGCTAAATGAAAATACGATGCAAAGTAGTTTTTTATTTAAAATAATGAACCTGCCAATCAATTTGTCAACTTTGAATCATAGGGGGAAATTTTGTGGGGAGTCAGTGGGCACGATCGGTGGCGGGTCGGGTGGGAAAATGTTTTTTTTTGACAGTGGGTCGGGACCCCGCTGTCAATTCGCCACCACACGCCTTTACCAAATGTCGGGTCTGCCAGTGCTGAGCACCCAACACGCAGCGGCGGGGGAGGCAATTAAAATCATTAATGGCTTGTTTACAGCCACTTAACAATGCTTTTTTCCCAGCTTTTTGAATTTGACAGGTTGCCCACTGGTTTCCCACTCTGCCTAGACCTCGTATATGAAGCTGAGGCGGGAGGTCACTTGCCATTGAATCAGCTGATGAGTTGACAGCTTCAAATGTCAAGTCAAAGCTCCCAGCTGATTGAGAAATGCTTCCTTAGTCAGTAGTTTCTCTAAACTGCATTTCCACTACAGATTCAGAATGCTGCAAGTCTTTACACAAGTTTCCATCCAGTCTGACCTCATTAACTTTCCAATTATTGACAGATCGCTTCTGTCATCTCCACTTCACCTGCCATCTATTCCATCAGCATTGGTGCACTTTATACTCTCTCATCTTGGTCCTCAGAATCCCACCATAATCAGCCCAACAGCAGCATCACCAGGCACACCAGCAGCACCAACATCCACACCAACCTTCTCCGCAATCAACTGATGCTGCACGAACACAGGGCATCAGCACCCGACCACATTGCTGCCCAGGAGGCCAGGGATGGCCTCACCATGGCCAGATTTACTTCACTTGACACTGTACACTCTGGCTGCCATATGATGCACCAGGTTAGCACCACACCACACCAACACCATAAAGCATTCCTACAATGCCCAAGCCATTCCTTTCACACTCATCACCATTGGGAGGGAGGGGGGGTGGTGGCGGTACCGTTATGTCTCACCATTCACTGCAACTCATTAAGCCACTTCCAAAGGTGCACACAAATCTGTCCAAGAATGCAAAGTGTTGAAAATAAAGGTTTCAATGTTTGACAGCACATTAACAGAAACTTTACATGAACATTGGATAAAACACCCGAGTGCCTACCCTTGTGTGTTGTTAGTTGGTATGATTGCACTAGGATGAGGGTGAGTGTGAGGGGTGGCTAGTGAGATGGGGATGTGATAATGTAGACTGAGAGGGATGGGTGGAGGTGCAAGGTAAGTTGGTGTGAGTAAGGATGTGTAGGAGTAGGGTAGGGAAGGCAGAGTGATGGGGATGTGATGAGAGGCACAGCAGGATGAGGTTGAGTGTGGCTTTGTACTAACATTTTGTGATCTACTAAGATCATTGAAATGTTTGTGGCACTGCAGCCTGCTCCTCCTGAGCACATCCCTGCTTGTGCCCTCCTCTGCAATGTGCAACCAGGATGTGTTGATCTCCTAGGGAGGTCTTCTCCGCCTATGGGAAGGGAAGAGGACCTCCCTGCATGCTGTGACTCCTTCCATAAGCATATGGAGGGAGTCATGGGAGAGCCTGGGTGCAGCCGTGCACCTTTGTGCCGTGCTTATTAGTGTTTGAAACACCTCAAAGCTGTAGAACACTGACAGCACCAATGTCAAATTAAAGTTGGTCATGGCCCCTTTAAGGAAACTGGCTGATGACGAGTCATCAAATGACATCATCAGACCCGCTTCCCTCAATTGGCCGGGAAACTCGCTGGGCGGGCTTAACAATCCCAATCACGGTAAATTCATTCCACACAGCGGGCTGGAGCCGGCAGTGGGGCCGGGACCCGCCACCGACGTCGCCCGCCACGGACCCGCCGAGATTGGTAAAATCCAGCCCACAGAATCTTACAGCAGAAGTAGGCCATTCAACCCATCGTGCCTGTGCTAGCTTTTTGAAAAAGCTAACCAATTAGCCCCACTCCCCTGCTCTTTCCCCATAACCCTGTAAATTTTTCCTTTTCAAGTATATATCCAATTCCTTTTTGAAAGTTACAATTGAATCTGCTTCTACCACCCTTTCAGGCAGTGCATTCCAGATCATCATAACTCGTTGCGTGAAAAAAATTCTCGTCATCTCCCCTCTGGTTCTTTTGCCAATTATCTTAAATCTGTGTTTCCCTAGTTACCAACCCTCCTGCCAGTGGAAACAGTTTCTCCCAATCTACTCAATCAAAGCCTCTTATAATTTTGAACACCTCCATTAAAACTCCCCTTAACCTTCTCTGGGGAAAAATCCCAGTTTCTCCAGTCTCACCACATCACTGAAGTCCCTCATCCTTGGTATCATACTGGTAAACCTCCTCTGCACCCTCTCCAATGTAAACCTGTAGATTGTGGTTCTGCTTCAATATAATTCTGCATACATGATTCAAAAAATAATCAAGTCCATATGACGAAAAATGAAGATTGCCATTATCGGTTCTCTTCTGTAAATCAAATGTGACGCCATTGTTCAAGAAAGGGTGCAAGGACAATCCTAGTAACTACAGGCCGGTCAGTTTAACATCAGTGGTGGGTAAAGTTTTAGAAACAATAATCAAGGAAAAAATTAATGGGCACTTGGAGAGGTTTAACCAAATTAAGGAGAGCCAACACGGATTTGTAAAAGGCAGATCGCGTTTGACTAATCTAATTGAATTTTTTGATGAAGTAACAGAGAGGATTGATGAAGCGAATGCAATGGATGTTGTCTACATGGATTTTCGAAAGGCGTTTGACAAAGTACCACATAGAAGGCTGGTTAACAAAATTGAGGCTCGTGGAATAGGTGGGTCAGTGGCAGCTTGGATAAGGAATTGGCTTAAGGACAGAAAACAGCGAGTTGTGATAAATGGCTATTTTTAAGACTGGAGGATGGTAGACAGTGATCTTCCCCAAGGGTCAGTGCTGGAGCCACTGCTTTTTTTGATATATATAAATGATCTGGATATTGGAATACAGAGTAGAATTTCTAAATTTGCCAATGACACCAAACTTGGGGGTGTGGCAAACAGTGAGGATGATACCAATCGACTGTAACAGGACATAGAAAGGCTAGCAGAATGGGCAGACAAGTGGCAGATGGAATTTAATACAGAGAAGTGTGAGGTGATGCATTTTGGCAGAAGGAACAGGGAGAGGCAATATACACTTAATAGTACAGTTTTAAAGAGTGTGCAGGGACAGAGGGACCTGGGAGTTAATGTGCATAGGTCCCTGAAGGTGGTGGGACATATTGAGAGAGTGGTTAGCAAAGCATATGGGATCTTGGGCTTCATAAATAGAGGTATTGAGTACAAAAGTAGAGAAGTTATGCTGAACCTTTATAAAGCGCTGGTTAGGCCACAACTGGAGTATTGCGTCCCGTTCTGGTCACCACACTTTAGGAAGGATGTGAAGGCCCTTGAGAGGGTGCAGAGGAGATTTACCAGAATGGTTCCAGGGATGGGGAATCTTAGCTACAAGGACAGGTTGGAGAAGCTGGATTTGTTTTCATTAGAGCACAGGAGGTTGAGGGGTGATTTGATAGAGGTGTACAAGACTATGACGGGTCTGGATAGGCTAGATGGGGAAAGGCTGTTCCCACTAGTTGATGGAACAAGGACTAGGGGACACAGATTTAAGGTTTTGGACAAGAGATACAGGGGGGACGTGAGGAAAAACTTTTTTACGCAGCGAGTGGTGAGGACCTGGAATTTGCTGCCGACGGAAGTGATGGAGACACTCAATGTTTTCAAGGGGAGACTGGATGGGCACTTGAGGGAAATAAACTTGCAGGGCTACGGGGATAGAGCCGGGGGCTGGGACTGACTGGATTGCTCTACAGAGAGCCGGCATGGACTCGATGGGCCGAATGGCCTCCTTCTATGGGCTCGATTTTGCCAGGCCCGAGGAGGCGGGATTGGAAGCGTGTGAGTTGTCAAAATCAAAAAAAATGGCGGGTGGGCCCGATCCCGCCTCCATCCCGCCTCCGAGCAATTTTCCCACATTTCTGTTTTCAGACCCCGTTTCCATCCCGCCTCCAAGAGGCGGGATAGGCCTTTAAGGCCCTTAACAACCACTTAATTGCCTCTATAATCCCATTTTGAGTGGCCTTTCTGATTTTTAGACATTTCCCCCATCCTACACGGCTCCTCTGGAACACGCCAGGTAATC
This sequence comes from Squalus acanthias, assembly GCA_030390025.1. NCBI lineage: Eukaryota > Metazoa > Chordata > Chondrichthyes > Squaliformes > Squalidae > Squalus > Squalus acanthias. Next base: position 9,260 of record JASTWF010000583.1, on the reverse strand, counting down.
CTGGCGGCCTCACAATTAGATTGCTTACTAACAGCTGCAGCTCCACCATTAAAAAGGAGTTTTCACCAATGATCACTTGCAGGTGGCAGAACTTTGTTGTCTCAGGTCTGGGAAACTTTTAGCAGGCATACTCATTGTTGTGGAAGTTTGGAGCCTGACACCCATCTCCAGTGTGACCTGCTGGGATACCCCTCTCCCCCACCTTGACAGAGCGCTTCCTCAACTGAGGCATATACCAGAAGCATGGTGAACATATATTTCCTTTCCTCCTGGACATCAGATTCGGACAAAGACCAGCCGTAGCATCAGCAGACCCATGAGCAACAGCAGCACCAACAGCAGCAGCAACAACAGGAGCACCAAGCTGCTGCTCACCCACCTGAAGCTGCACAGGCCAGAAGGCGCCAGCGCGTGACCACATTGCTGGCTGGGATGCAAGGGACGCACCCACGTTGGCCAGATTTGCTTAGCCTGCACAATCAAACACTTTTGCCTCGCTCCTTCTTACCAGACCATCGACAATGGACAAAAACCTATGGATTCCTATTACTCTGACCACCATACTGACAATTGCAAGTCGCCCTAAGCCCTCAATGTGGAAGTCCCATTTGCAAAATAACACAGGCCACAACTTCAACAGTTTGCCATCAAATCTGTTTATGATACCATGACAAGGATGGCTGGTCAAAAAACAATACATCACAACACCCAAGTGACTACCCTTGTGACTACTTGTGCTTTATCTTCCTCTTATACATGCTCCTACGTGGTGCTTCCCCTGTGGCTTCAGCAGATGTGGTGGATCCTTGCTCACTTTCTTGCTGCTCCTGTCTTGACACCTTTAGCGGGCGTCCTCTGGGGTTGCGAACCTGTGAGGGCTTGGCATCAGTCTGCTGCTCCTGCGGCTGTGCAGTGGCTGAGACGCCGATCCCAGTTGGGTGAGGACTCTGGTGGGGCTCTGACCGAGGGCTTTGCAGTGGCATGGTCATGTGAGCGCTTGGAGAGGAGCTCCCACTTCCTTGTTGTCTGCCGCCAACATCCCTCTCGTGGGTCAGCCCCACTTCAGAGCTAGCAAGTGGCTTGACAGCACCTTGCTGCACTGCAAGGGGGCCATGAGGATCTGTTGAAGGGATAATTACTAGTCCTAGCCCCTATCGGGCTACCCCGGATCAGGTGTATTCCCCAGACGTTCACCTTCAATTAAAGTTAGAGGTAGCCGAATCCTAAAGACAGTTAATTGGGTCTAAAGGTCCAGACTATCTCTCCCTAAAGGAAAGGAACAGCCTGAAGATGTTACCGTCCTCCAGATAGCACTTTTAATAAGTTTAGCTAGACTGTAACCTTCCGGATATTATGAGGGTCCGTAAAACTCCTCACCAAAAAGTGTACAGAGATTGAGTTCGCGAGTTTGATACAGAAGTACTATTTGAGACAATTCTAAAAATATATAGATTTATTAAAGAACCGACATTTAATTACAGTAAGTGTTTCAATCGTGACATTAACAGTTCCAAATACAAAAAGCTTTTACAATCTTATTATCAGAGATCCTTATTCTCAAAACTTAACTTCGTTACATTTTTACATTTCTTAGTCTTATTCCAGGATATCCACCAAAATCAAATACAAGTACCTTGATCCCCGAGACTCAAAGAGTTAAAGACTTACAGAGCTTGCCTCTGAAGCCTAAGAATCGCTTTGCCCCTTTACAGCGAATCTATCATCCCATTTGAAAGTCCAATTTTTATACCCTTTCTCAGTGGTATATCCTTTGAAGTTTTCTGCTGATGTAAGCTAATTATCTCTAGTCATTTTTCTGCTGACCCCTTCTATTCTTACAGTTAGTTCAGCTGGTAGCAAGCAGACTTGTGTTTCCTAGGTGTTCCAAGTTCAACACAAAAACAATGTGATGGGCAGTGCCTCCCCCACTTGATGCCATTCTTACCAAGGTTTTCTGTTTGTATCTTTTGCATTTAGAACACCTCAACCGGTTGCACCATTGTCTTCTTAGTTACCTCAGTTGGTTGCAACACATACTCATGTCTCCTGTGTTTCATTTGATGTCATTTTTACGAAGGCATATGTTTCTTTAATTTTCTGTGATTCATTTCAAAGTGTTGGTTTAAGACACCTTAACTGGGTATACCATTATGTTCTTTCCAAAGCTACAGACTTTTAGGAACCTCCAACCTTCTGTTTCAACAAGGCTATTGTTTCAGTGTCAACAACTTATCTTATCTCAAAAGCCTGTATGCTGTTTACAGCTTTAGATTATTGAGGCTTCCAGACCTTCAAGCCCAGTTTGTCATGTTTTAATAAAGTCAGAATTCTTTTATAGGATGGTGTATTTTTCTGAATAGGTATATTCCTTCACACTGTTTCTGCACTGGAAGTCCTACTCCAGAGGACTTCCACGAAGGTCTGGTTTGTATGCTCAATAGCTGACCATCGCTCCTCAAGAAATGTCATTCTATTCTGAACAATGACCATGTTTTCAAGACCCTGGTGACTAAGCTCCTCCATGGCCGTAGCCATCCTCTCCTCTACCATAGCCGTCCTCTCCTCTACGGTAGCCAGCCTTACCATGGAGGTAGCCATCCTTTCCACGGAGGTTGCTATGCTTTCTGTGGTGATGCGTTCATGCGCCAATGCCTCCACAAAGGCTCTGCTCATGTTAGCGATGAACTCCTCCATTCGCACCACACTCACAGCGACCCTGGAGACAAAACCTGCCAGAGACTCCTGCAGCTGTTCCTGGAGTTCCAGCACCGCTCTCCTTCTGGATGGACCCGGAGGCACAGGGTCAACATGCAGCTGAGCCGAGCTGGCAGAGTCCTGTGCCCTCCGACGAGGACTCTCCATTGCTGTCCCTGTCTCTACCATCTGCTGATGCTCACTTGTGAGCTGTGATACACCAGGTGACAACACTACTCTATCTCGCGAAGGTCCCACCGAGGTGTGAGTGTCTGCGCTGGTGCTGTGTGCGCTGAATCCTGCTGATGCTGCGCCCTCAGAGGTTACAGCTTCTTCTGAGGAGTCTGGAGGTTCAGGCTGTTCCTCCTGGACAGTGGGGATGGGGGCTTTCGATGGTCCTGTGGGGGAGTAAAGGAAAGAGTTAGAGATGTGAGGTCAAGGTTACATGTACATTGAATAGTCCAGATGATCATAAGTCAATCTGTTAGAGCATCAGAATCATTATCAGTGACTCATGCAATGTCAATGAGAGAGATGCCAAACTATTCTGTCACCAGCTTGCTGTGATGCGCCCGTCTGTCCGTCCCCCACTTGGGAATCATCCTCGATCCCGGCGATTTCCAGGGCCGCCTCCTCCCAGGCGGTGAGCTGGGCTACTGAGGGTGGCCTTCCTCCTGTCATGGCTCTTTCCCTCTTATTTTGGGCTCTCTTTTCCTGCAATGAGGGACACAAGTGGAGTTTGAGTGAGAATGAAGGAGTGAGTGTAGAGAATCCATAGCATAGATGCTTAGAAGGAGACAAAGGGCCCTCCCTGTGTGTTGTAAGTTGTTGTCGTTGCATCACAGTGATAGGGAGTGTGAGGGCTGCATGGTCGAATAGTTAAGTGAATGTGACCATAGAGAGAGAGGGAATGGGTAAGGGTGCAGGGATGTAAGTGTCAAGTGGGATGTGGAGGAAGAGGTTGGCAAAGCAGAGTGCTGGCGAGGAGAGGCGATGGGGATCAGATTGAGGGTGATGGGAAAGTCATACTCACGTTTCCTGTGCGGAGAAGGTCATGAAACCTCTTCCTGCATTGCAGCCAGGTTCTGCGGCTCATCGATATGGAGTTGACCTCCTGGGCCACTTGCAGCCACACAGCTTTAGTCTGCTGGGGTGGCAATCTTGCTCCCTCCACCAGAGCTTGGAGGGAGGGCTCATCAAAATGTGGAGCACACTTTGGCCTACTGCTGGACATAGTCGATCAATGAAGTGCTTACTACAATGGCCATAAAGTTTGCAGTCTCCAGAAGAAGCAAGGCTGCTTGCAGGCCTTAAATCCAGCAGCATTGATGACATCATCGGAGGCGAATTTCTGGATAAAAAGACTCATTGGGCCAGGGGTTCCCACACGCTGGAAATCAATTGCCCAATTAGCGGAAAATCGCACTTTTTCACCACTTCACTTCGGAGTTGGGGTACCGACACGAATGCCATCTGACACACCCCAGCCCGCCCACACTGGCAAAATCGAGCCCTATTACTCTAAATCCCTTTATTGATCATTAGCTGCACCACTTCTGATTCATCACTAACTGTGGCATAGTCAAATCAGTTTTCCAGTAAAATTTGGTGTCAATTCACCACTGGATGATCAGGATGCGCAACAGTCTAACTTATGGCGTTTGTCACCAAAATCACTGGTGCAGGAAAATCTGAGCCAATATATCAAATAGAGCAAGCATCCCGTTTTACTGTTCTGGTTTATGACAACCAACAAAACTGCTCAAGTATATTACAGCCCTGGCAGCTGTGGATTATTTTTTATGCCTGATGGTTACATCACAGACTGTGGATAGAAAAATAGCAGATAAAAGGTAAGTCTGCAACAGATACTTAATAAGAATGTAAGACCCAAATGTTAAAGCGTAACTTTTGTTTAGGAATCTACAGAGATACTGGAGGGAAATGTAACCCTCCAGGATGGGCAGGCGGAGGGGGTTAATTTCTTCAAAATGGGAAACCCAACATCAACCTGCATGAACGTGACTACTTCCAGTTTAACCGGGCGGGTTGGGGGTCGAGCAAGATCACCTGCTCTCGAGAGGCGGGTCAGGAATTATAATATTTAAATGGGGCAGCGTGCCTCAGATTTTAGCAGCCATGTGGATTTCACGGCTAATCTCTTTCCCCACCCCCGTGACCTTCTTCCCCTGTCATCTCTTCCCCGCCCCGCCATCTCTTCCCCTCCCCCACCGACCGCACAATAGCTTCCCCCATTCCCCCCGGGATCTCTTCCCCCACTCCCCCCGGGATCTCTTCCCCCACTCCCCCCCGGGATCTCTTCCCCCACTCCCCCCGGGATCTCTTCCCCCACTCCCCCCGGGATCTCTTCCCCCACTCCCCCCGGGATCTCTTCCCCCACTCCCTCCCGGGATCTCTTCCCCCACTCCCCCCGAGATCTCTTCCCCCACTCCCCCCGGGATCTCTTCCCCCACTCCCTCCCGGGATCTCTTCCCCCACTCCCCCCGGGATCTCTTCCCCCACTCCCCCCGGGATCTCTTCCCCCACTCCCCCCGGGATCTCTTCCCCCACTCCCCCCCGGGATCTCTTCCCCCACTCCCCCCGGGATCTCTTCCCCCACTCCCCCCGGGATCTCTTCCCCCACTCCCTCCCGGGATCTCTTCCCCCACTCCCCCCGAGATCTCTTCCCCCACTCCCCCCGGGATCTCTTCCCCCACTCCCCCCGGGATCTCTTCCCCCACTCCCCCCGGGATCTCTTCCCCCACTCCCTCCCGGGATCTCTTCCCCCACTCCCCCCGAGATCTCTTCCCCCACTCCCTCCCGGGATCTCTTCCCCCACTCCCCCCGGGATCTCTTCCCCCACTCCCCCCGGGATCTCTTCCCCCACTCCCCCCGGGATCTCTTCCCCCACTCCCCCCCGGGATCTCTTCCCCCACTCCCCCCGGGATCTCTTCCCCCACTCCCCCCGGGATCTCTTCCCCAACTACCCCCGGGATCTCTTCCCCCACTCCCCCCAGGATCTCTTCCCCCACTCCCCCCCGGGATCTCTTCCCTCACTCCCCCCCTTCCCCCCGGGATCTGTTCCCCCACTCCCCCCGGGATCTCTTCCCCCACTCCCCCCGGGATCTCTTCCCCCACTCCCCCCCGGGATCTCTTCCCCCACTCCCCCCGGGATCTCTTCCCCCACTCCCCCCGGGATCTCTTCCCCAACTACCCCCGGGATCTCTTCCCCCACTCCCCCCAGGATCTCTTCCCCCACTCCCCCCCGGGATCTCTTCCCTCACTCCACCCCTTCCCCCCGGGATCTGTTCCCCCACTCCCCCCGGGATCTCTTCCCCCACTCCCCCCGGGATCTCTTCCCTTCCCCCCCCGGGATCTCTTCCCCCACTCCCCCCGGGATCTATTCCCCCATTCCCCCCAGGATCTCTTCCCCAACTCCCCCTGGGATCTCTTCCCCCACTCCCCCCCGGGATCTCTTCCCTCACTCCCCCCCTTCCCCCCGGGATCTGTTCCCCCACTCCCCCCGGGATCTCTTCCCCCACTCCCCCCGGGATCTCTTCCCTTCCCCCCCCGGGATCTCTTCCCCCACTCCCCCCGGGATCTATTCCCCCATTCCCCCCAGGATCTCTTCCCCAACTCCCCCTGGGATCTCTTCGCACACTCCCCCCGGGATCTCTTCCCCCACTCCCCCCCACCGGGATCTCTTCCCCGAATCCTCCCGGGATCTCTTCCCCCACTCCCCCCGGGATCTCTTCCCCCACTCCCCCCGGGATCTCTTCCCCCACTCCCTCCCGGGATCTCTTCCCCCACTCCCCCCGAGATCTCTTCCCCCACTCCCCCCCGGGATCTCTTCCCCCACTCCCCCCGGGATCTCTTCCCCCACTCCCCCCGGGATCTCTTCCCCCACTCCCCCCGGGATCTCTTCCCCCACTCCCCCCGGGATCTCTTCCTCCACTCCCCCCGGGATCTCTTCCCCCACTCCCCCCGGGATCTCTTCCCCCACTCCCTCCCGGGATCTGTTCCCCCACTCCCCCCGAGATCTCTTCCCCCACTCCCTCCCGGGATCTCTTCCCCCACTCCCCCCGGGATCTCTTCCCCCACTCCCCCTGGGATCTCTTCCCCCACTCCCCCCCGGGATCTCTTCCCTCACTCCCCCCACTCCCCCCGGGATCTCTTCCCCCACTCCCCCCGGGATCTCTTCCCCACTCCCTCCCGGGATCTGTTCTCCCACTCCCCCCGGGATCTCTTCCCCCACTCCCCCCGGGATCTCTTCCCCCACTCCCCCCGGGATCTCTTCCCCCACTCCCCCTGGGATCTCTTCCCCCACTCCCCCCGGGATCTCTTCCCCCACTCCCCCCGGGATCTCTTCCCCCACTCCCCCCGGGATCTCTTCCCCCACTCCCCCCCGGGATCTCTTCCCTCACTCCCCCCACTCCCCCCGGGATCTCTTCCCCCACTCCCCCCGAGATCTCTTCCCCCACTCCCTCCCGGGATCTCTTCCCCCACTCCCCCCGGGATCTCTTCCCCCACTCCCCCCGGGATCTCTTCCCCCACTCCCCCCGGGATCTCTTCCCCCACTCCCCCCGGGATCTCTTCCCCCACTCCCCCCGGGATCTCATCCCCCACTCCCTCCCGGGATCTGTTCCCCCACTCCCCCCGGGATCTCTTCCCCCACTCCCCCCGGGATCTCTTCCCCCACTCCCCCCGGGATCTCTTCCCCACTCCCCCCGGGATCTCTTCCCCCACTCCCCCCGATATCTCTTCCCCCACTCCCCCCGGGATCTCTTCCCCCACTCCCCCCGGGATCTCTTCCCCCACTCCCCCCCGGCATCTCTTCCCTCACTCCCCACACTCCCCCCGGGATCTCTTCCCCTACTCCCCCCGGGATCTCTTCCCCCACTCCCTCCGGGATCTCTTCCCTTCCCCCCACCGGGATCTCTTCCCCCACTCCCCCCGGATCTATTCCCCCACTCCCCCCCCGGGATCTCTTCCCCTACTCCCCCCGGGATCTCTTCCCCCACTCCCTCCGGGATCTCTTCCCTTCCCCCCACCGGGATCTCTTCCCCCACTCCCCCCGGATCTATTCCCCCACTCCCCCCCTGGGATCTCTTCCCCCACTCCCCCCGGGATCTCTTCCCCCACTCCCCCCGGGATCTCTTCCCCCACTCCCCCCGGGATCTCTTCCCCCACTCCCTCCCGGGATCTCTTCCCCCACTCCCCCCGGGATCTCTTCCCCCACTCCCCCCGGGATCTCTACCCCCACTCCCCCCGGGATCTCTTCCCCCACTCCCCCCGGGATCTCTTCCCCCACTCCCCCCGGGATCTCTTCCCCCACTCCCCCCGGGATCTCTTCCCCCACTCCCCCCCGGGATCTCTTCCCTCACTCCCCACACTCCCCCCGGGATCTCTTCCCCTACTCCCCCCGGGATCTCTTCCCCCACTCCCTCCGGGATCTCTTCCCTTCCCCCCACCGGGATCTCTTCCCCCACTCCCCCCGGATCTATTCCCCCACTCCCCCCCCGGGATCTCTTCCCCCACTCCCCCCGGGATCTCTTCCCCCACTCCCCCCTGGGATCTCTTCCCTCACTCCCCCCTTCCCCCCGGGATCTCTTCCCCCACTCCCCCCGGGATCTCTTCCCCCACTCCCCCCCGGGATCTCTTCCCTTCCCCCCCCGGGATCTCTTCCCCCACTCCCCCCGGGATCTATTCCCCCATTCCCCCCAGGATCTCTTCCCCCACTCCCCCTGGGATCTCTTCGCACACTCCCCCCGGGACCTCTTCCCCCACTCCCACCCCCCCGGAATCTCTTCCCCGAATCCTCCCGGGATCTCTTCCCTCACTTCCCCCGGGATTTCTTCCCCCACTCCCTCTGGGATCTCTTCCCCCTCCCCCCCCGGGATCTCTTCCCCCCCCCCACCCCCCGGGATCTCTCCCCGCCCCCCCCCCCCAGGATCCCTTCCCCCACTCCCCCCAGGATCACTTCTCACACTCCCCGCACTCCTCCCGGGATCTCTTCCCACACTCCCCCCGGGATCTCTCTCCCCCCACCCCCCCGGGATCTCATCCGCCCTTCCCCCCCAGGATCACTTCCCTCACTCCCCCCGGGATCACGCCCCTCACTCCCCCGGGATCTCTTCCCCCACTCCCCCCGGGATCTCTTCCCCCACTCCCCCCCGGGATCTCTTCCCTCACTCCCCCCCCCTCCCCCCGGGATCTCTTCCCCCACTCCCCCCGGGATCTCTTCCCCCACTCCCCCCGGGATCTCTTCCCCCACTCCCCCCGGGATCTCTTCCCCCACTCCCCCCCGGGATCTCTTCCCTTCCCCCCCCCCCAGGATCTCTTCCCCCACTCCCCCCGGGATCTATTCCCCCATTCCCCCCAGGATCTCTTCCCCCACTCCCCCTGGGATCTCTTCGCACACTCCCCCCGGGACCTCTTCCCCCACTCCCCCCCCCCCCGGCATCTCTTCCCCGAATCCTCCCGGATCTCTTCCCTCACTTCCCCCGGGATTTCTTCCCCCACTCCCTCTGGGATCTCTTCCCCCTCCCCCTGGGATCTCTTCCCCC